>VWZZ01007928.1:14205-39317 GCA_013399095.1 Psophia crepitans | reverse complement strand
TCTCTGCAAGGCCTCGCCACCCTTGTTTTAGGTCAAAGGGAAACTCAGCTTGTTCCATTTGCTTAATTAATTTCCGTGCCGCCTTTGCTCAGCATCTTGCATAACTTGCTCAGATACATAAATAGGTCTTTTTGTTGCCTTGTGTTAATTTACCAAGACCTTGGGTTTGGAGGATGTGCAGAGCTGTTTCAAGCTGCCTGCACGTTTTGGAGATGTCCTTTTGCTTGTCTGTGTGCTGTGTAGCAGAGGAACAGAGTTAGTTCAGTCTTAGCATAAATCTGACCAATCTTCTACGTCATTAGTTCTTAACAGTGCTTTAAAATGAAAATTGATTGATGCCATACCCCAAAGTTGGGGATATTAGATTTTTATTAGGTGTATCTTNAGCCTCCCAGTGTATCTGTAGGTGTATCTGTAATCAATGTGAGTTTATTTTCTGTTAAATCAAACATGTGCCTTTCAGGGTCTGGTATCCAATATTTGCATGAAAACAGAATTATACACAGAGATTTAAAGCCTGAAAATATCGTTCTTCAGGATGAAGGTGGGAAGGTAAGTCAGGTGGCCTCTCTCTCTCACTGTCATTGCTGGAAGTTGTCAGCAGCTTTGTCTTTCCTGGGAGATATAAAAGAGAGCAGGTAGTTTTGTGGCATTGAACTGGGCTGAAAGCTGCACCCTGAATTTACTAAACATTTACATCTTCCTGAAGCCACAGATCCTATTTTGCTTGTTCTTAAACCCTTGTCAGTAAAACCAAACAACTTTTGCTTCCACTCAAGAACCCAGCCTGCAACAGAATAGCAACGATACCAGATCGCTGCATACGGCTCTGTGCGTGTGGCTGCGAGGGCTGCGCGGAATACCAGAGAGTCAGCTCGATGGATTTAGTGAAAATTCATTTCCCTGTTGTCAGTCTGTAAAAAAACCAAACAAACCACTTTCAGTTCCCAGTTAAAAAGCCAGATACTCTGTTCGGCCAAGCTGCAACTGCCAAGCTGCTTTAAATAAAGTCAAGCCTTGAGTTGAGATAGGTGGGCAGGGCAGGATAGGAGGACTTGGGGGTGCTGGGTGATGAGAAGCTCACCATGAGTCGGCAGTGTGCGCTGGCAGCCCAGGAAGCCCCCCGTGTGCTGGGCTGCATCAAACCCAGTGTGGGCAGCAGGGCCAGGGAGGGGATTCTGCCCCTCTGCCCTGCTCTGCTGAGACCCCCCTGCAGTGCTGCCTCCAGTTCGGGGGGCCTCAGCACAGGACAGACATGGAGCTGCTGGAGCGAGTCCAGAGGAGGCCCCAGAGATGCTGCGAGGGCTGGAACCCCTCTGCTGCGAGGACAGGCTGAGGGAGCTGGGCTTGTCCAGCCTGGAGCAGAGAAGGCTGCGGGGAGCCCTCAGTGCGGCCTCCCAGTGCTGCAGGGGCTGCAGGAAAGCTGGAGAGGGGCTGGTTGCAGGGCAGGGAGGGCCAGGCCAAGGAGGTGGGTTTGAACTGCCAGAGGGGAGCTGGAGCTGAGCTGGGAGGCAGCAATCCTTCCCTGGGAGGGTGCTGAGGCCCTGGCACTGGGTGCCCCGAGAAGTTGTGGCTGCCCCTGGCTCCCTGGCAGTGCCCAAGGCCAGGCTGGATGGGGCTTTGGGCAGCCTGGGCTGGTGGGGGGTGTCCTTGCCCATGGCAGGGGGTGGGAACTGGATGGGCTGGGAGGTCCCTTCCCACCCAAACCAGTCTGGGATTCTGTGACAGCACCAGCTTATGTGGTGGAACAGCAAGCCTTAACGCTGTCAAACACCCGTTGAAGCTTTGCCGTCGACTTTCTCCAGCATTTCCATCCTGGCTTTCCTCCTCCTTAGTGTATGCTCTGGATGTCACTGCACGGATTTTGGGTTGTTCGGCGGTTTTTCTGTTTGTTCTTTTTCCCTGAATTTGCTCTTCTGATGAACTATTTAAACTGTCCACAGATTGTTCACAAAATAATAGACCTGGGATACGCAAAGGATCTGGATCAAGGAAGTTTGTGCACTTCATTTGTTGGAACGTTACAGTATTTGGTAAGGCTTCTTTTACTTCATGCATACAAGTGATGTGGGTTTGCCACATTTTATAGAAACATGGAAGTGTGTGTCTGAAGGAACCTGCAGATGTCCCGTGTCCAGCCTCCTGCTTGCAGCAGGACCGTCACCAGCACTAGGTCAGGGCAGCCGTGGTTTGGCCCAGCCAAGCCCTGAAACCTCTGAAAATGGAGGTTCCGCACCTTCCTGGGGACCTGTCCCAAGGGTCTTCCCTCTCCAGGGAAGAAATGTTTCCTCAAGTCCAACCTGAACCTCCCAGACCTTAATTTGGGGCTGTCACCCCTCGTTGTATCACCTTGGCCCCATCCATCCCCTCCATGCCACGGTCAGGGGCTGCTCTCAGCCTGAACCCCACCTCCCTGCCTCCCACCTCCCCACAGCCAGACCCACAAGCCCAGTTCCCTCCCATCTCCTGGTGGCTTGGGTGCTCCAGGCCCCGAACCACCGGTCAGCAAACCCACATCAGGGTTCCCATGCCACTGCGGGACTGGGGGCCGCGGCTAGACACAGCTTTGTAGAAATGCAGGAAAACGGGTGGCCTGAAGTACTGCTTTCCAAGTTCCTTTTTGTGATCCCTTTTAGGCTCCCGAACTCTTTGAGAATAAATCCTACTCGGTTACTGTTGATTACTGGAGCTTTGGAACGATGGTCTTTGAATGCATCGCAGGATTTAGACCTTTCTTACATAACCTACAGCCCTTTACCTGGTAAGAGGCTTGTTCCACACGTGGTGACGCTGGGCGGGAGGACTGACAGCTACTGCCTGCAGCGAGGGGAACCAGAGCGACAGATTTATTGGTAGTTGGGTGCTGAGGCTGGCGGTCTGCTCAGCTGTGCAGAAACCCCCCATGCTTTGGTGGTATCGATGACAATTCGGCTTTTTATACGTCCTGTAGCACGTGCTTTGTGTGGTAGCCTCTGGCTACGGTACCAATTCCTTCGCAGGTGAAACTGGAATCAAAAATTGTAATTATAAATCAGCGGCAGAAAAATGTCACGGGAAGGAGCGATTTCTAGCAATAAATAACGCACGGCAAGACAGAGTCTGTTTTTTGTAGCGAACACAGTCACGTGTTCGCAAGTAACCTTCCAAAAGTGGTGACTGAAAGATTTTAACCTGGATATGGAGGTAGATACCTTGCTCTTTGAGGACTAGAAGAAGAGGCAGAAATAGGTATTTTTATATTTCCACTCCCTGCCTTGCAATGCCAGGAGCGTACGCAAGCTTGGTTTTTCAAAAGGGTGATTCTGCAACAGGAAGTTATGAAACCTGCTTCTCCGTTAGCTTTGAAAGTAAAACGAGAGGAAAGGTTTCGCCAGGTGACTCCTGCAAATCGTATTTGTCTCGCTCATGCGTGGAGGCTGACTTTGTTATGCGGGCTTGCTCTGTGGGCAGCGAATCGTTACCGGTTGGTCCTCTCGTTTGGCGCTGTCCAGACCTCCTTGCAAGCAGGAGCAAAAACGTTTCCAGAGATAATCTCAAGGACTCCCTTCCCCCACTTGGATCTTCTGGGTGGATTGTTTGGAAATGTCTTCTTTGTCCTGAAAGAAAAGTTTACTTTCTAAAGTTACTAGACTGCGGCGCTTTTTCCTGCTGCCATAATCAGCTGGCCCTTTACAAAAGTAAAGCCGTCAGTATATCCACAGAGGATTTTATTTTCTAGGCATGAAAAAATCAAGAAGAAGGATCCGAAGCACATCTTTGCTTCTGAAGAGATGAATGGAGAGGTTCGCTTTAGTACCCACCTGCCGCAGCCTCACAGCCTCTGTGGGTAAGCGTGTCCTTGTGGCTACACAGGATAATTTTTGGCTTGTCTTTTCAACGGAGGGCTCCTCCTCCTTTATCCCAAGCACTGAGGGGGTCCTCCTCCTTTCCGCTAAGGAGTGTTCCGAGCTCCTGGCAAGCCACTGTTTGCTGTTGAAGAGTAGCTGGTAGCCACGTGACTCTCTTTTTGATGCTTTGGGCTCTCCAGTCGTGTTTGTGGGGTGATGGCAGGTTGCCTCGCAGCGCAAGGTCCCGTTATCACCAGACCACTGAGTAACATGTACCCGATAACTTGATGGCACTGAACCCCATAAACCACGTACTTGAGTTAGCTGCTCCACAAAAGCAGAAGCTTCTAGTACTTGTGTTGGGCAGACTGCGGCAAGTCCAGCAGAGGCTGCAAAGATGGTCGGAGCCCGTTGAGTAGAGCATGCACACCCGTGAGGCAGGGCCTCTTCAGTCTGGCAGAGAGAAGGTGGAGGGAGATCTAATGTTGTCTTCTGGGGCGTTACAGAGGCAACGGATCTAGGCCTTTCTGAAAGGGGCAAAGCAAAAGGACACAGGGCAACAGCACAAGTTACAACAAGGGAAATGACCTTTGGGCGCAGGAACAAGCTTTCCCCCTGCTAGTGATGTGGCGCTGGGCCAGGGCTCCAAGCGGTGGGGGATCCCCATCTGTGGGGGCTCCCCAGGCTCGCTTGGACGCAGCCTGGGGACGCTGGCCCTGCACAGGGCTGGGGCTCAGGCTGAGGACCTCCAGAAGGACCTTCACCCTGAATGAATTGGTCTGTACCAAGTCAGACTCTGCTCCTCTGTCACTTCCTTAGCGCTTGTGTCTTTCGGTGTGCCTGGCACTGCAGCGCAGCTCGTTGGCCCTGGTGGGTTTCTCGGGAAAGTACCGAGTTGAGAAGGAAATAAGTGGCTTTGTGCCGGCGCTTTGGGCCTTTCGCTGCCTTTGAAGCTGGTCTTGACAGTAAACTGAGGTGCTTCTTGCGTGGGTAAACATAGAGGAGAGCCTTGCAGGCAGCTCTGCAGCGTGGGGATGGTTATTCCGCAGATTGGATGGATTTTTGTTGTGGTTTTGATAATTTTTTGTTGGATTTTATGTGTATCGCGGATGGGTTTGGGAGGAAATGAAAAAACCCCAACAAACAGTTCTCCCCCTTACCCATTTTGGCACACCTGACTGATGTGTCCAGCTACTTCTCACTCAGCGAACAGGAGTCAGAAGTGTAACGCAAGGTATATCGGATGGGCGCTTGCTCCTGCTGAAGTCAGTGATGACTGTTAACAGCGGGAATTCTCGCTCCCCCTGCGCTTTCCTCCCCTCGCAGACTTTCCCCGCTGTTGGGATGAGCGACTGCCGTGAAATCTAGTGGGTGTTGCATGTGGACGGTCTCTCACCAAAGAGTTGTAGCTTTGTCGCTGTTGCGAGACTCTCGCTGCCTCCGCGGGCTGAGCGTTGCAGAGTATCAGCCCACTCGTTCTTATGACCCTTCTGCCTTAGTTTAATTGTAGAGCCCATGGAGGACTGGTTGCAACTGATGCTGAACTGGGATCCGCAGCAGAGAGGTGGAGGTTTAGATCCTGAGACCAGCTGTCCAAGGTGTTTCCTGATAATGGATCACATACTGAATCTGAAGGTGAGTGAGGGTTGTTACTGGTTCTGAAGGCCTGCCGAAAGCACCTCGGAGGGCACAGAGCGTGTTTGGAGGAGCAAAGCCGTAATCCTGGCGTCATCCAGCTTGTGGGATCACGAGAGATGTTTTTGTTGGTATCAGGGAGTGGATGTACAGCCTGTCCAGTATGTATCCGAAGGGGAAAATATCACCAGCAATATTCATCTCTAGCTTTAAACTTGGAGTAGAAGACTCAACCTCTATCACTGTCTGTCACCTCCGAAAGGACACGCCACGATCAAATAACGGTGTAATGTTCACTACTAACAGTTTTCCTGAACTCCACTACCGATGCTCCAGGTCCTTGTACCGGTGGCAGAACAGATTTCATTCACCTGACTCTTCTCCTTCAAGTAATTGTTGGAGCTTTGGTGGAGCACGGCCAGCTGAGGCAAGCGTGTGTAGAAGCCAGAGGATGATTTTGTGTAATCTGGAAGTGTTCCAAAGGAACTACAGCCGGAAACACACAAAATATTGTGCCCATAACGGGGATTTGTTAAAATCTGTATAGCCTGCTGTGGTTTGGGACCACGAGAGCGGTGAGAAGCCAAGTGCCGGCAAGCAGCAGCTTTTTTTCTAGGGGGGGATTAAAGGAGACGGGACTCCCTTTCCGGGGAGCAGTACTGGCCAGCTCCAGAGACGAGCCTCAGGATGCCTTTACGCTGGCTTGTCACCGTCCTCCTGGCGGGATTAAACTGCGGCGTGGCACGCGCAGGCTGGTGGTGGGTTTGACTCTCATTTTCTCTGGCGTTAAGTCGAACGTTACAGGCGCAGGCTTTTGAATTTTTGCTGTGTGGGGCTTTACTGCTGAACTTGATTACTGTAGTCGTTAAATGATGCTCTCAGTCTAACGTGTTAATCACTACAGACTCCCTCCCCGGCCTTGGCACCCTTTGTCTTTGAGAGCCAGTGACCCGTAATCAACTTGCGCTCTATTTACAGATAGTACACATCCTAAACATGACCTCTGCCAAGATCGTGTCGTTTCTCTTGCATCCTGAGGAAAGCCTTCATTCCCTTCAGAATCGCATTGAGTTTGAAACTGGAATAAGCACTGGCAATCAGGAACTGCTGTTGGAAACGGGGATTTGCCTGGACCCTCGGAAACCCGCTTCCCAGTGTGTTATTGATGGCGTAGTAAGAACGATTTTGGTTGTTTAATGCCTTTCACGTTCTCGGGGAATTTCAAATCTTAGGGAAGCTGAATTGCCTTAATCTTCTCCCCCTGGAGACAGTTTGCTTCGTAAGTGTAGTAACTCGTAAGGTCTGGCGTGATTTCCTTTATGGTGTAGCCAGGACCCCCTGGGTTAGCGGGAGCTACGTTTGGGATTTCTCTTGTTTATGTTCTCCTCTTTTTCTCACCAGAGAGGCTGGGATAGCTACATGGTCTATCTGTTCGATAAAAGCAAAACTGTCTACGATGGACCCTTTGCTTCTCGGAGCCTGTCTGACTGTGTAAATTACATTGGTAAGTATGCTGGAGGATGGCTGGGAACTGAAAGCGCTGCTTCTCCTGTAACATGGAAGTAGGTTTACCTTACAGATCTCTGTGTGTTACCTTGAAGGGCACTCTAAGTCAAAGAGTACCGTTTAAAAACCTGGGTCAGCCTAACAAAGTTCCATCTACAGTGCCACACCTCCACGTTTTGTAGCTCTGACGCTTCAGAGAATTCATTGCCCGCCCTTTGGGAACCCTCCTGTAGAGCGACTTAAGAATTCTTTTAAGGTTTTTGCCCTTGTATTAAATTCTGT
Organism: Psophia crepitans; assembly: GCA_013399095.1. NCBI lineage: Eukaryota > Metazoa > Chordata > Aves > Gruiformes > Psophiidae > Psophia > Psophia crepitans. The sequence continues at coordinate 32,067 of VWZZ01007928.1, read as the reverse complement.
GCACTGAGCAGCATCTACCCCACCTAAACACCTGACCCTAAGCATTGCCCCACTTAAACAGAGCCACGATGTCAGTGAAGGCTCGGAAGGTGATGCGTGCCACCTAATCTTGTAGCCTAGAGGGGGAAACTTTTGGTCTGTGTCTGCACACTGCATCCTGGAAAGAACATTCTGACTTGGGGGCTGTGATTTCGTTTGCACAACCTTCTGCTCTGCTAAAGGGTCTTGTCCCTTCGCGCCCACAGAGTGTCACAGCGACGTCATGCTGGGAGATGTTTGCAGAACTTGAGCGATAGCCCACACAGACATCCTGTGGTGGTACCAGGAAGCTCCTTATCTTAGGGTTTAGCATTTGTAGAAGCTGTGCACATATCCCTCCTCCTCCTCTCCTCTCCATGCACAGGTACAACTAGCTGCTTCCCATCCTGTCTCCTGAGACTGGGTGATTTGGATGTTCACGAGCAGTTGCCCTCCTGCAGCTCTCCTAGATTTATGCTTCCGAATCCCGTATCAGCATCCCGAGGTGTCGTGGTTTAGACAGTTGTTTTATTTCCCAATGGCCCCCCCAACATGTGAGGAGGGGAAATTGGGGAAAGAAAAGGAAACGTGTGGGTTGAAATAGAAACAGATTTAATAAAAGAGTAAAAACCTGAATACCAGCCCCAGTACAGTATAAAACACAGCAGGGGACACCCAGCCGACACGGGGCTGGCGAGCTGCCCCCCAGCAGTGGGTGCTGGTGCCACCCAGCGAGCAGCGCAGCTCCAGCCAGGACGTGACAGGCACCGCGTCCGGCANCGAATCCCGTATCAGCATCCCGAGGTGTCGTGGTTTAGACAGTTGTTTTATTTCCCAATGGCCCCCCCAACGCGTGAGGAGGGGAAATTGGGGAAAGAAAAGGAAACGTGTGGGTTGAAATAGAAACGGATTTAATAGAAGAGTAAAAACCTGAATACCAGCCCCAGTACTAAAACGCGGCAGGGGACACCCAGCCGACACGGGGCTGGCGAGCTGCCCCCCAGCAGTGGGTGCTGGTGCCACCCAGCGAGCAGCGCAGCTCCAGCCAGGACGTGACAGGCACCGCGTCCGGCAGGGCAGGGTGGGAGCAGAGAGAGGGGTCAGGGATGGGACGGCGGGTGAGACCCTGCAGGGATGGCAGCCACCACAGGGAGAGGGTCATCCCAGAGTATCTTCTAATGTACAGGGAGCGTGATGGTTATGGGATAGAATCCTTCTGCTGCCCAGCTCGGGCAGCACCCTGGCTGTCGCCCCCCCCAGATTCTGCACCCGGCTGTCTCAGACTGCTCCAGCCCTTGTCCCTGTGGGACCTGCACCCCATGGCTGGCCAGGAGCTGCGACAGAGTGTGACCAGCTCCGTGCTCACAGAGCTCAGTGCTGCAGCCTGCTCTGAACCGCAGCTTTTCCGTGCAGAAACCGAGTTCTGTGATTGTACCCCAGCAGAACCAGGACCCGAGGATACAGATTAGCTTTGTGCCCTGTACTGCCCCGACTGTGATAGTCGCATTTCAGCTGTGATCTGTCCATCTCTCATGTCTCACTGGAGTGAAAGAACAGGTCCCTCTACGCTTCTGATCGTTCAGGCCCTGTATGAGGAAATCCCCCTTGCTCTGACCACAGAGCCAAGCCAGTGTGTTTGGCCATGTTCCACCCGTTGCAGAACTGCTGTCGTTCCCCTCTGGAGGTTATGAGTTAGCGCTGGACTTCGGAGACACTTGGCAGAGGTTCAAAACCTGCACTCTCATCCTGTCCTCCTGACAGTTTTCAGCTCTAGCGATAAAGTGTCCGTAACTCCATGGCGTTGATCCTGCTTCTGGTCTCGCCAAGCAGAGCCATGTGTCTGAGAAAGTCTGGGCCGCTCCTTCCTCCCGAGTTCTTAGGAGCAGAGCCTGGCTGTTGCTGCGTGGATACTGGTGGGGTCTGTTCCACTTGGTCCTTCTCAGTCCTGGTGCTGCTGCCTGGCCCTGGCATCACCTGTGTGCTTGGAGACCGTGCGTGAAAGCTGCTGCTCTGCTTGCAGTGTTGCGTATGCGTCTCCTGAAATGACAGCAGTCATCTGCAGGCCCTAATATACCTCTCTGGAGGTGTAAATATCTATAGATCGGTCTCAAATACACCCGCATGAAGGAGCTTGTATACCTTTGTGAAAGAAAAAACACTCCTGGCAGAGGACAGGAGACATCTGTGGGGCTACTGCCTGTAAAGGAAATGCCCCGTGACATCGAGCTGCTGTTAAACAGCTTTGCTTTGTTCGGGCTGGCTCTGCAGAAGTTGTGCTGGTTTTCCCCATCTCCTTGTACTGTCACTCAAATTTATTCCAATTTTATTTTTTTTTAACGTGTTCTGCCCTGTTTTTTTCTCATTGCATGGCATCGTTGTGCTGAATGGCCTGGAGCTAAGGCTTTTTACAGCAGTTTTACTGATCTCCCAGTGCGCTGACAGTTCCCTGTCTTTATAGAGGAACACGCATAAGCCCTGCGTCTTTTCCCGTTAAACATCGGCATCAGGAATCTGGGAGCTGTCAGATACCTGGGGAGCCGTAACACGGACAGCTTGCACCAGCTTAGGCAGCATCACGTAAAAATTGAGCAGATCTTACGTGGCTTGATCCATTGAGGCACCTGAAGCAGGAGTTAGGAATGCTGTAGGAATTAGGAAGCTCTTTTTTTTTCTAGAGTTGCCCTTTCGTTTGTGTCCAACTGTGTTTTTCTTGCATTCAGTACAGGATAGTAAAATCCAGCTGCCAATTCCTCAGCTGCGCAAGGTATGGGCAGAAGCAGTTCACTACGTGATTGGGCTAAAAGAAGATTATAGCAGGCTTTTCCAAGGCCAGAGAGCTGCCATGTAAGTTGTTACTCCTCATTCAGAAGATTCAGTATTGGGCAAATACAGAGACTGTTTGCATGGAAATGTAAGTCTTGGGGAGTTTTGTTTGATTACCCAAAAATTTACAGCCCTCTGCTGTACTATACCTACATGTCAGAAAACATATTTGTGCCAGGAGCTTGTTCCGCTCCGGGAATTTGACTGCGTAGTGCCTGGCACTGATAATGGCTGAAAAGACTTGAATATACTCACTGACTGACAGCCTGGCTGAGGTTGGCAGGGACCACTGGAGGTCATCCAGTCCTACCCCCTGCTCAAGCAGGGTCCCCTAGAGTTGGTTGCCCAGGACCATGTCCAGATGGCTTTTAAGTATCTCCAAGGATGGAGACTCCATGACCTCTCTGGGTGACCCATGCCAGTGCTCAGTCACCCTCGCAGTAAAAAAGCGTTTCCTGGTGTTCAGAAGGACCCTCCTGTGTTCCAGTTTGTGTCCCTGGGCTCTGGTCCTGTCTGTTGGGCACCACTGAGAAGAGCCTGGCTCCATCCTCTCCGCACCCTCCCACTGTATTTCTGTTTTGATCCGCACTCTGGCCTCTCTTCTCCAGGCTGAGCAGTCCCAGCTCTCAGCCCTTCCTCATAGGAGAGATGGAGAGATGCTCCAGTCCCTTAATAACCTTAGCAGCCCTTCAGTGGCCTCTCTCCAGTATGACCATGGCTCTGGTGTACTGGGGAGCCCAGAACTGCCCCCACCCACACTGAATAAAGGGGGAGGAGGATCACCTCCCTTGACCTGTTGGCAACAAGAGCAAGTGCCGGATCCTGGGCAGGGGCAGCGCTGGCTGTACAGACAGCCTGGGGGGGAGACGCTGGAGAGCAGCCGTGCTGGGAGGGACTGGGGGGGCCTGGTCAGCAGCAAGGTGACCATGAGCCAGCAGTGTGCCCAGGCTGCCAGGAAGGGCAACGGTGTCCTGGGGGGCACCAAGCCCAGCATTGCCAGCCGGGCCAGGGACGGGATGGTCCCACTCTGCCCTGCGCTGGGGCGGCCTCACCTCCAGTGCTGGGGGCAGGTTTGGGCGCCACAGCACAAAAAGGACATAAAACTGTTGGGGAGTGTCCAGAGGAGAGGAAGGGTCTGGAGGGGAAGGTGTGTGAGGAGAGGCTGAAGGCCCTGGGCTTGTTCAGCCTGGAGAAGAGGAGGCTGAGGGCAGAGCTCATGGCAGCCTCCAGCTTCCTCCCGAGGGGGAGCCAAGGGGCAGGTGCTGATCTCCTCCCTCTGGTGCCCAGCGACAGAACCCCGGGGGAACGGCCTGGAGCTGCCCCAGGGGAGGGTTAGGGTGGGGATCAGGAGAAGGTTCTTCCCCCAGAGGGTGGTGGGGCCCTGGCACAGGCTCCCCAGGGCAGTGGTCACCGCCCTGAGCTGGGCTGAGTTCAAGCAGCGTCTGGCCAACGCTCTCAGCCATCTGCTGTGATGGGGCTGGGCCTGTGTGGGGCCAGGGGTTGGACTCGATCTTCCCTGTGGGTCCCTTCCAACTCAGAATATTCTGTGATTCTATGAACATTCCTCCTAACGCAGCCCGGGATAGTTGTTTCACGAGTGGAACTGTTTGTTGTATTGTGTTTTGTACCGTGACTGAATCACAGAATGGGCAGTGTTGCGTGTCTCAGGTGGTAACAAAGGTGCCAGCATTCACTAGGGGCAACATTCACTACGGGACGCTGAAAATGCTAAAATAAAGACAATTAGGAAAGAAAAACACTGCACTGAAAAGACTGTATGACTGAGCTTGACAAAAAAACTGGGAAAGGAGGAAGGGCTCTCTTTTGCTTGCCGAGGACCTGCAGCTACTCAAGATGTGCGATGGAGTCTCTGACCCCACTGAGACTCCCTGTTCCAAGGATCTTGCAAAAAAAAAAAGTATTGATAAAGCAATGTCTTTCCTTCAGATAACGTGACGGCGCCGGCCGTGTAAGTCCAGACTAACACGTGCTGTTCTTGTTTCATCTGTTAGGCTCAGTCTTCTTCGGTATAATGCCAACTTAATCAAAATGAAGAACAATATGGTGTCAGCATCTCAGCAACTGAAAGCAAAGCTAGAATTCTTTCATCAAAGCATTCGCCTCGACCTGGAGAGATACAGTGACCAGATGGCTTACGGCATATGTATGTATTGTGTGCTACTTGTCTGGGCATCTTATCTGATCCTATAAAAGATCAGATTGACTGTGGCTAAGCACTAGCTTCAAAGAAAATGACCTGCCGTTGTGTTCTTCAGTGTCTTTATTGGGTATGCTTTAGCTGTGAGGTGAGTTTGACGGAAGCAAAGGCTGGAGGATAAAAAATAAGATGGTTTTGGAGACCTTCGGCGACAGTGAAACAAGCAGTCAGCTGTTCCCCACTGTGAACACCAAGCTGAGAAAATCAGAGCACTAATAGTACTGGTGTTGTAAATGTTTGCTATTTATTCATTCAGAGTCTGATTCGTTTGGAGCTGCCACTGAGCATAAAGCAGATGGCAGGGTTGCGGCGCTTGATGTACAGCGGAAGGGCCAGTAACAACCATGGCGGAACAGTCGGGCACGGCAACTGTAGAAGCACTGTCTGGAACAGCGCGAAGGGAGCGATCTTCCTGTGCCTGACGTCGGGAGGTAGCATAAGTCAGGAGGAGAGATGAGGTGAAAAAGGCCCAGCTACGTTTTAACGTCACAAGAAATGTCTGGGTCTTACAAACGCCGTTCAGGGGAGCCGAGTAAGGCTAGTGCGTAGTTTGGGTGTATGGGTAAAAACTGAAACGTGAGTCAAAAACGGTGACTGGGCTGCAGGATGATGCTGCAAAGTGGAAAGACTCGGTGAACTCGTTCAGGACAGTCTGTGTTTAATCAAAAGTGGCGGTTGTGGAGCTTAGCGGTGGAGTTTAAAGATTCGAACTCATTTTAGGCCGGTGATAGCAAGCAGTGAAGTCCTACCAAAGGGTCTGTGCGTGAGTTAAGGTCGAGCGCAGAGTTGTTAGGTTGCAGCTTTGCTGTCGCTCTGTGATCTCTGGGCCGTGACTCCTGCCTGGACATCCAGCATCGTGCTCTTCGTGTTCAAATTCAACTGATGTGCGTAAAGTTCAGGTCGTGCTTAATTTTTGTGTCTGCACCTACTTTCTTCTTTTAAGCTTCAGAAAAGATGCTCAAAGCCTGGAAGGAGATGGAAGAGAAGGCCTCTCAGTGCGCACAGGTAGGGGACATTAAGGAAAAGGAGATCATGCCAGGAGCTTACTGTCACATGTGCTGCTGCTCTGCCCCTTCGGTGTGTTTCACTGCACACAGAAATTTCCATTGCTAAAGCTGAAAATAGCACCAGTCACTTGCTGTGCAGTGATTTCAGAACTGCAGTACTTCGTTTAGGAGTGCAGACATTAATATCCATATTTACTTGCAGAATACCAGAAATTTGTTATGGTTGTGGGCAGCTGAACTGCCTTTCTGTTTCTCGGAGAGTTAGCTCTGCAGGAAAGAGTAGTTAACATTTCTTTACTACTTAGAATTCTACTGTCTTCTGTGAACCAGCATTTTAATTTTCTGCTGAAAACGATGAGGAGACAGAGGTCTTTCTGACAGAGAATAATTCTGTCCACGGTTCTGTCTTGGCCTTTATAGGGAAGGAATAAGATTTTAGCTGTGAAAACTGGGACCAGCGCTAGGATGATTGTAGTTTATTGTCAAAACTGTTTCTTATTTTTCTGCTGGATGTACTGAATGAAGCCTGGGAGAGGGGAGGCGTTCAGAAGAACAGCAAGGAAAAATCAGCACAGTTGTAACGTATTTGTCAGAGTAGAGGTCTTCAAAACATCTCAAAAGTCCCCTTTTGGGTTTTTTTGTGGTCCATAATAGTAGCTAGCTGCAGGAGTGCCGAGAACATCATGTGTTCTGCTGACCAGGACTGTCACATGGTTTGCTGGGCTGGTGTCTTGCATTTCTGCTCTCCCCTGCAGGGATTTTTTTGTCTTGGCTCTCATAGTAATACAGGGCACAGTGATTAATATGTAAAAGTCCCAGACACCGCTAGAAACACAAACAACAAATGACATTGCCTACTTCCCCCCCATCCCCATGAAGGAACACACTGCGTAGTTCAGGTTTGGGCATCCATTACCTGTCTTCATCTAAGCCGAAAGGTTCTTGGAGCCTTCATTCTGCTCGCTCGTATGACGGAGGTAGGGGGATTTGGATTCCCACCTGAACTCACCTCTTTTTAGCTCTTCAGATTTTGGGATCTTGTTGCTCCCTCTTAGGAAGCAAGACAGGTGAAAGGGAGGCTGCTTCCAGCAGAACGACTCAAAGCTATCCCTCGATGTTTCCAGAAAACCAGGAACCCCAACAAATATTTACTTTGCAAACCATCAGAACTATGTTCTGTCTCCAAGCTGTGCATGTCCACTTACCAGGAATGGAAAATGTTTTACCCCGTAATGCACGGCATTATCTCGGGCTGTCTAGCGGACAGTTTAACTTCCGTGAATTCAAGGGACGCGGTTATGCTGTGTGGCGAGTCACAGTGCTCCAGATAACGATGGTTTCTTTCGATAATGGGAATTACTTCACATCTTTCTCACAATCTGATTTTCCTTTGGTAACGTGGCTTCTTCCTGCTGCTGCTGCTTTGTTTATTCTTTACCTGCAAGACGTACAGACATCCCTGTCTGGTCAGGGATGCCTTTTAGATAGCCTCATGCCAAGTACTTCTGCAGCTTCCAGTATGTTATGGAAAATTTTCAATTTTAAGGTTCTACAGGCCCAGATCAGAAAGGAAAAGCTGAAATACCTCCAAATATTTTCTCGGGAAGGCTACAGTCCGTAGCACAAAGAGCTACCAGTGCTTTTTATCTGTGGTGAGGATCTCCAGTGCGTGTCCGGCACCACATCCCTACTCCTCACGCTCAGAAATTTTGTTGTTGGCCATCTCACCTAACTTACTGTGGGGGCTTGGCATAAGATTGGTATCTTTTATATTGTGTTGAAGAAGATGTGAAACACCAGAGACATGTCAGACGAAGATGGATATGTGAGGGTAAAATGTGAGAGCACCGTCTGTGCATACTGTAAGAGTAGGAGGAAAAAAACCTTCACTGCTGGGACGTATTGGAGAGCCGGAGAGCGTGTGTGCAGCACGCATCTCAAAGAGATGCTGTTTCTCAAGAAGCTGATTTTCCTCACCCAGTGTGGTTGTCAGAGATTTGCATCTAGGTGATACCGTGCACCGCAAAGATAATAACAGTAAACGCAGCTATTGAGGCAGCACTCATGTCAAAGAGCTTTTTTCTCTGCATGGAGTCAGCCCGTTATCCAAACAGGGATTCTGGGGATCTCTATGTACTTTATTTCCTGCTACAGTTTTATTTGTACCCGCGTTTCCCCGTTAGGCTGAAGATATTGGATATCTGGATGAGCAGATCATGGCTCTGCACACAGAAATTGTCGAGCTCCAGAAGAGTCCATACGCAAGGCGTCAAGGAGAGGTCATGGAGAGCTTGTAAGTCCTTTGCTTATTATTTTTGTTGCAGATAAATGGATTTTGTGTATTTCAGTGTCTGAGGGTTGGGTGTTTTTTCCGCTGTTGACGGGTTCCATCAGCACTTTTGAAATGCAGTCCTTGCTTTTTGTAAACTGCGAGCACAGAGTAGTTGGCCATTGGTTTAAGATCGTTTTGCTGATAAAAGGAAAGATCTCACCACGCGTGGCTGTGCGTTCCTCGTTCCTCTTGAAGTTCTGACGGTCACTTGGCAGCATTTTACGGCAGAACGGGATAAAGCTCTACTGGAAGAAAGATTAACGTTAGTCACAGGAGTAAACTCATCTAACTTACCTAAGTTACGTGGAAAACACAGCTAGGGAGGATGGGGCACTTCTGGGTCACTGACTGTGAAACTTGATCTTAGAAGAGGATGGGCCTAAGATGTATCTTGATCTCAACTGAAAAATGCAGAGGATTTCTTTGCATTTCTCAATTGAAAAATGCAGACGATTTCTTCTCTCTTGGAGAAGAGTGAATGGGATAACATTGACTGAGAAAACTGTAATTCTAAGAGCGTTGTAAAACCCTGTTAAATATCTTCAGTGTGTTTCCAAAGCAAGGATAACTAACAACTACTGAATACTTGAGTATTTGGGAACTTGAATGTTTTTTTAGGAGTATTAAAATCTGAAGGAGCTAAGTGATATTACTGATCTTAAGACACAGGAAGCAATTGTTGTAGTTTGGGCTGTTGCTGAGCAGTGACAATTACAAAAGAGCGGGATCAAACCCAGCGAGATTAAATAGCCACTCAATCTGTTGTTTATAAGAGCTCTCCTGAATGAGTCAGAGTATTCCGGGAGGACACATGCCTGCTCCTGCACGTTCTCCCCTCCCTCTTCGCAGAGCTGGATCAGCCAAGTCGCTTTTCATCCACGTGCAGTTGCAGGAGCAGCAGAACTGGTGCACGAGGGAGGAGGTTGGGGAAGGGAGAAGCGCTGTGCCCTAAGCTGTTGATTATTCTTGTCTAACGCTACTCCTTCGAATGAGTGGAGTGGAGAACGGATTGAGTCTCTTGCTCTTTTGTTTTTGGGGCTGTAGCAAAGAATGCTGCAGAGTGCTAGCTCACGGTTTGACACGCACGGCCACGAGACACGCGTGGATCCTGGGTGAGGTCTCGGATTTACCCGAGGCTGCTGAATGCCAATGTGTTCTTTTCCCCAGTGCGGCAGGAGTGAAGAGCACCTCTTCCCCTATCCTTGGCTGGTGCTGCAGTTTCGAGGCGGATAATTATCCGACACACTTGAAATACTTGAAAGAAGTAACATTTATTTACTGAGAAACACTGTCGTCTTATTTGTGGTGCAGCTGCCTCTTTCCGTTTGCAGAATATCACTAAAATTCAGGCAAAAAAATAGAGAACAGGAACAAGAATTTCTCGGGCAGTTGTGCAGAAGCGTATCTGTAGTTACCAAAATGAAGTTTCATCCTCAAGGATACCACGGAGAGAAAACACAATGGAACCATGTGAAAACTGGAAACGGAAAATAACCTTCCTGACAAGAGAATGCATAATCAGAGGAAAAGAGACACGGCTTTTAGGGAAGAGTTGGTTTCCATCACAGAGAGACCATCCCTGTGTTCCAAATGTCCTGTTTGTATACTAGCTGTAGGAGAAGGGGGCAGCTCCAACGTGTGAGGTTCAGCGAGGCATAACTTAACCGCAGTGCTTTTACTCTGGAGTGACCTGCTTGTTGAAACGTGTATGAATCTTTTCTTCTTCTTCTTTTTAAAGGGAACAGAGAGCCATAGACCTCTACAAGCAGTTAAAAACAAGACCTCCAGGTATGGACGGAGATGGTTCCAAGACTGTTGGACACTCATACCCCATGACTGCTTTTTCTGAACGCAGCCCCCGAAAATACTGTTCAGAAGACAGATGACTGTATTAAACAGTCTCAAGGGCAAACCTTAAGACGATTTCTTTTTCCCCAGCCTAGAGGTCGCCCAAATTCTGTCGTTCTGTTCCTCAGCCATGGGTTTGTCTCTTGGTTTTGCAGTCTTGGAGCATCTGCCCTGAACGCGTGTCTGCCTTCTGGCATTCTCTGCCTTTTTTTTTCCATGCCTCCAGTACTCTGGCTTTACTCCTGCCAGACATGGGAAGATCTGCTGCTCCTCTGTCACCACTCCAACCCAAGGGCAGTCTCTTTTCTCCCTCTCCTCCTCTCTCTTAATTACACTGCATGGAGCCTCATGTTTGGGGATTATTCTGTTCTGAGCGGCGTAACTGGTAAGCAGAAAGATTTAGTTACTTGAAGCCAGTATCAGGACAGCAAGAGTGGCTGGAATCGTATACGTTACTGTGGAGAGGAGAGATGGTAAGGAAAAGCTGTGCCTTGTGGCAGGTTGTGATGGGGTTTAGACATGTTTCATTCTGTTTCAATTTCTTTGGCTGCGCTTAAGTCAAATCTTTCCTTGACTCTGAGCGTTTTGTGTCCAGAGTAGCTCCTTGCTGAAGAGCGTTTTACTAATGTGATTGATGGCCCTTCCAGATCATGCCTACAGCGACAGCACGGACATGGTGAAGATCATTGTGCAGACAGTACAGAGCCAAGACCGAGTTCTCAAGGAGCTCTTTGGCCATCTCAGGTACTTTATGCAGAAAAAAACCCCAAACAAATGCAACTTGCAGCGTTTGTAGCTTTGTAGCAGGAAAGGAAAGGGAAAGCCATGGAGATCAGAGCCCAAAAGCTCCATCCACAGGTATACGTTTCTCATAGCGATATTAATACTGTTCCTTCGTGTCTGTGTTGTGTTTCCACTTAATGTTTGGAAACCTATAGCTAATAGGGAAGGGGAGGAGAATGAGGTGGCTTGTACTGTTAGCACCCAAGAGTTCACTTTTAAAATGAGACAAATTCTGCCAGTATTTAGGTTGGAATTAAAATCTTCAGGAGAAAAAAAAGACATAGTGTAACAGTTGAGAAGATGCCCACAGTGTTTTGTTCATTAATTCATTAAATCTTCAAGTAGCTCAGAAAAAGTGTCATTATGCAGATCTCAGTAGTCAGCAAAGCATAATTCAGTTTTATTTTCATGTGTGGCTTACGCTTAGTAGATCCCGTAAAGAAGATTGGTAGCTCTGGTATGGTCAGCCCACAGAGACCAACACAGGCCAGGGAAGATTAATAAAATACTGTCGGTGAGTTTGCTGTGCTGTCCATTGTCACCAGGATCAATTTTTTGCATTTCAAATAACAAGAGCTTCTACTGTGGCTATTAATAACTCATAGTGTCATCTGCCTGCTTTTCGGAGTCTTAGCTAGGCTTGGAAAAGGCCGGGGTTCCCTTCAGTCTTGCAGGTTTTGTACCCGCAGCGCTCTCAGTGCTGTGAGAAAAAGGGGTGTTCGCACAGATTTTTCTCTTGAATCGCAAGGTGAGGCTTTTGGTTTTGCCAGAACATGCTGCCACACAGCCTGGAAAGTAACTCTGGGTTCGGTTTTCTTTCTAATTATTATAGCAAGCTCTTGGGCTGCAAGCAGAAGATCATTGACTTGCTTCCAAAGATTGAAGAGGCTCTAAATAACATCAAGGAAGCTGACAACTCAGTGATGCAGATGCAGGGCAAGAGACAAAGGGAGATATGGCATTTGCTGAAAATCGCTTGCGTAAGTAGCTTTTGGACTATTTGTTTGCTTTTCCTTCCAGTGCAGGAGCCAGGCGACATCGAAGGAAACCGTGAAAGCACCAAAAAGGGGCAACTCCACATGACAGCTGATTTGACTGTAGAGAAGGGAAGTTTGAGATGCTAAAAGCTGACAGAGAGGTTTAGAAAGAGGGTAGACAAATGGGTGGAAACAAAGCCCAGTTAGAGGAGTCCTTGGTTGCAGTAAGTTATCGAACTGCAAATTGCTGGTAGCTGGAGCACGGTCGATGTGCCGCGCCGTGCGCCTTGTTCCTGCGCTCCCTGAATGTCTGCTGTTGTCTGCTGTTGGAGGGCGTACGCTGGGACGGGCAAACTTCAGCCCGATGTACTCAACCTACAGTGATTTTAGCGCTGCAAAAGCAAAACAGGTACTTTCCTGGTTAGTTTAAGTTGTGTTAAGGCTACGCTCCTTTTCCTGCGTCAGTTATAGTGACCGTACAGGTGATCTCCTGATTCCCCCCCGCCTGTGCTCAGGAGCGGCGTAGGAAACATCTGCGTCTTTCCTGTGTCGGGAGAGCTGCTGCTCTAAGTGCCTGAGTTTAGGACATGGCATCGCCTCCTAATTGTTCAGTGTAGAAGACATGGCTTGCGCAACGTGCCGGGGGCGTGTGGTACCAGCTGTTTGCACAACCCTGGAGGGTTGTATCAGCTGAATTCTGAGGCACAGGCATGGCCTAAAGCGTGTGGATATGTTACAAACAGTGCTTAGGTTTAATCCCAAGGCTTGTGTACGAAATAATTAAGCCTTGACTAAACTCTTCCTTTGTCCATCACAGCAGAACTCTTTCTTTTTTTTTTTTTTTTTTTTTTATTCTAGACTCAGAGCTCTTCTCGATCGCTGGTAAGCTCCAGCCTGGAAGGGACAGCCTCAACTGCAGCAGCCACCTGGCTCCCACAGACCTCCTCAGGGAACGTACCTCACCCTCTGTCATCTATGGCAACTTCTGAAGATGGGTAAGGGCTGTTGGGAGAGGAGGCTGCTGCAGGGACGTCAGTGTAACTGGGGTTTTTTTATGCACACACTCAGATCCTGTCTCCGGGGCCTGAGGGGTATGTCTTCACCACGGCCGGGTGCTCGCTTTTGGATATGCTGGGCAGGGAGAGTTTTGGCATGCTAGACTGTCTCTGAAGGCAACGCTGTCCAACTCCTGAGTAACTTACCTCTGGTAGTAACTTTGAGTGACTCTGGCCATGCCGCTGTAAAACGCAGCGATCAGATTTTAAACCAAAACGCAGTTTCTTTTCCTGACGAAGTTCTGCGGTGAGTCCCAGATAAATCAGGCCATCTTTAATGCTTCTTACAGCTTCAGTGATTTTAAAAAGTCTTAATTCAAGTGGAGGTCTGAAGTCAGTACTACGCAACCCATGCTGTTCAAGATCTGGGGGTCCTTTATCCTTCCAAAAAACACTTCGGTGGCTCGTACATTACCAACACTCTAAAAAATCAGGAATTAGGTTGAAATCTTTATTCAGAAACCTCCTCTGTCTGGTCCAGAGCAAGTGCCACATACCGCTGTCAGCGAAAGCACTGTGCTGTTCACTTTGTGCACACCGTGTTACTCTGTGGGGGGGCTGGGTTTGGTTGGTACGGCCGCTGTCTCTCAGCCAGCCCCAGCTGAGTAAGAGAGCTGTCAGGGGCTGAGGGCTTTTTTTCTCTTCGCTTCATTAGCAATTGTACTTCCAGGCAGCACAACAGGAGGGAGGGTGCCCCTGAAAGACTGCTCGGCCCCCCCGTCTGCAGCAGCACTGGGTTTGGGGGGCGGGGGTCGTGAACATCGGCATCAAACCGTTCGGCCGTCTCTCTCTGGGGATGGGGAAATACGCGCTCTGAAGATGGGCGTCTTGTCAGCAGGCTTTGGCTGGGAGTCAGCTGGGGTTTCTGAAACCCTGAGCAACCTTTTCCACTTCTTCTTTTCTGTCTGCTGCTGCGGGGCGATTGTGGCCGCCACATAATGCGGGGGGATGACCCTTTAATAGGTGCTTTCCTGAGCAAGGTGCCTTTGGATCACCTTGGAGCTCCTCTGAACCACGACCTCGCTGTGTGAGGCGCCGCACGGAGCGTTCAGAGCTGGAAACCATGCAGGGAGCGGGCGCTGGTTCCAGGCCCTCGGCTCGCTTCCTCCGTTCTGTGAAGGCTGAGCTGCAGTGTGGTTTGCACGGTTCCTTTGTAGGGAAGGAGAGCAAATCCCCGCTTCCAGGGTGGGGATCTGCGGGGGCGCTACCTCAAGGTGTGGTTTTGTGCCCTGCAAGGTATCTCCTGCAGTTGAAAGAACTCCTATAAATCGGGTGGGGGGTTGTTTGGGAGTTTTTCTCTCTGATTGTTGTTGGGGTTTTTGATTCCCCAGCGCAGAGCCTTGTGACATCGGTGGTGCTTTGTGTGTTAAATCTGTCACCTTATGCCTTCCCCTGCAGGGAAGATTGTGTCCATGTGATAGAAGAGAATCTGAATTACCTCAAACTCTTTAGCAGTATTTTGGAGGAGGTGAGACAAGAGCAGAACAACAGCATGATGGTAAGTCTGTCGGTGTATCACTGAGGACCTGATTTTTTGAGACTCACAGCAGGCTCACTCTTTCTTTGCTTCTGTCTTTCTTTACGTGCTTCTTTGCTTCTGTCTTTTTTTTTTCCTCTCCTCTCTTTTTCCTCTCCTCTCTTTTTCCTCTCCTCTCTTTTTCCTCTCCTCTCTTTTTCCTCTCCTCTCTTTTTCCTCTCCTCTCTTTTTCCTCTCCTCTCTTTTTCCTCTCCTCTCTTTTTCCTCTCCTCTCTTTTTCCTCTCCTCTCTTTTTCCTCTCCTCTCCGTCTCCCCTCCGTCTCCCCTCCTCTGCCCTGCCCTCCCCCTGCCCTTTTCCCTCCTATTCTCTTTTTTTCTTTCTCTTTCCTTTCTCTTCTCTTTCTTTTCTTTTTCTTTCCCTCTCTTCTTTATTCTTTCCTTGCTTCTGGGGGTGTGGAGGACTCCTTAAATAGGGTCATTTGTGAGGATGTGAATTGCCGTGGCTGGCATGTGATGTCCATTATCCCTCCTGGACTCCGCTCACACACTGGTCCTTACGGAAGGTGGCACTTGGTGCTGGTGCCAGCCGAGCGGGCTGTTCTGCGGGAGCCCCTGGCTGGTAGAGCTCAGACTCCCAAGAAGGCTCCGCGCAGACCGGTGTTTGAAACAGCAAGAAACAACAAAGGTAAAGAAGCATCGCCCAGAGATTTTGGAGCAGTCTGAAACTCGGTTCCTGAACTACTGACTGCGGTCGGTCAGTTACTGCTCAAAAGAGCCCTGTTACCAGGAGAATGAAGAGCACCACAGGTCTGCTAACATCAGCTGAGAGCCCCTTTTAGAGGCTGTATCATAAATGTAACGAGGAAAGGACAATTAGGCATGTAGATTGATCTGCTTACAGTGGAGAAGGGTCCTTACAGCTTCTGTTAGCGCGAGATTCTCACAGATCTATCGCAGTCCTGTAAAGAAGTCAAAGGTCCACTGATGCACCCTAACTTGGACTGTCAGAAGGTTCTTAAAGGCCTCCTTAGGGACAGCTTCTATTCTCATGGGATAAAATAAGCTGGAGCTGTTTACTAACTGCTGAAATAACAAGAAACAGGGTTGGGGAAGCGGGGGTGGTTGATGAAACAGAGCTCTTAAAGTTCATAAACATTTTAACGTTCTAATGTTTATGAACAATAGTAAACAGTGAGTGGAGAGTTTCCTGGAGTCACGAAGTTATTTGGGACGGTGAAATGAAAACTTACCAGCAGGAGTTGCAGATGACGCTGGAATAGCGAGGGATTGATATGAATGGGGAAATAAAAGTCACTACTGGTTAAGGCAAAGTAATTAGTTAGTGGTGAAAACAGCCTTAATTACGCATTCCCTGGTCATAGAATCACAGAATCATTCAGGTTGGAAGAGACCTCCAGGACCATCCAGTACAACCGTCCCCCCCGCACCCATTCCCCACTACCCCATGTCCCTCAGTACCACATCCAGCCTGTCCTTAAACACCCCCAGGGACGGGGACTCCCCCACCTCCCTGGGCACCCCGTTCCAATGCCTGACCACCCTTTCGGAGAAGGAATTTCTCCTCATCTCCAACCTGAACCTCCCCTGGCACAACTTGTGGCCGTTCCCTCCTGTCCTGTCACTGGTGATCTGCGAGAAGAGGCCAACCCCCAGCTCACCACCCCTCCTGTCAGGTAGCTGCAGAGAGCGATCAGGTCTCCCCTCAGCCTCCTCTTCTCCAGACTGACCCCCCCAGGTCCCCCAGCTGCCCCCATCAGACTGGTGCTCCAGCCCCTTCCCCACCCGCTGCCCTTCTCTGGACACGCTCCAGCCCCTCCATGTCCTTCTGGTGCTGAGGGGCCCAGAACTGACCCCAGCCCTCGGGGTGCGGCTCCCCCAAAGCCCCATGCAGGGGGACGGTCACTGCCCTGCTCCTGCTGGCCACCTCACCCCTGATACCAACCAGGATGCTGCTGGTCCCCTTGGCCACCTGGGCACACTGCCGGCTCATGTCCAGCCGCTGCCACCCAGCACCCCCAGGGCCTTTCCAGCCACCCTGCCCGCAGCACTGCCCGGGGTTGGTGTGACCCAAGGGCAGGACCCAGCACGTGGCCTTGTTGAACCTCATCCCGCTGCCCTCTGCCTTAATGGTTTTCATCCACTGGCTGACGAATGCTTTGGTTGTTGTGGTTCCGTTCCGACAGGGTTGGTATTGGGTTTTTTTGAATCACCGTTGCGTAACACCATCTTCTCTCCTGACTTGTCTCCTTGCTTCGGCTGGCCCTGAGCGAGAAGCCGTGTGACTGGCTGCTTACCTGTGTCTCTGTCATCTCCCGTGTGCGGCGTCTGTCTCCGGCGTGTTATAGCCCAGAAATGTTATCCATTGTTGTGGGTTCGCACTCTGCAAATCAGCACCTGCATTTTTGCGTTTGGTTTCTGGACCCTTTTCCTTGCCTCAGGGGACAGAAGTTAGGCATCGGAAAACAGGATTTGTCCAGTTCATGTGGGAAAAGACCAAAAAAAAAGGATAATTATAAGAACCTTTATTTTTGCACGCATTTGACTTGAAGCCTTTCATTCGCGTTTGTGTGCTACCCGTACGTCTGGTGGGGCGCTGGGAGAGGTGGTAGGTGTTGTGCAGGCAGCAAATTACATTTGAAAATGTAATTTCCAAAGTGAGTACAGACTGTCATGGGCTGGAGCACCCCGATAAGTCCGGGGGATTTTGTAACGGGGCAAACTGGGTCGTGGTTACTCTTCACCGCTCAGATCAGCACACTTCTGCTGAGCGTCCTGTACCCTTCACTTGTGTCCTTGCTGCTTCTTCCAGGGTTTCGACTGGAGCTGGCTGAAATAGCCGAAGGAGCCGACGTGCTGCTGCTGCTATCTGCAAAGCGCCTGCATGCTGAGAGGTGGCTTGGCAGCCTTCGCTGTGACGAGCTGGAGGGGCCCGCTCCATCCGTGGCCTGGCGGCTCGCAGCCCTTGGCCCAGCTGGTTCCCGGGGTGGCGCTCGGCGGCAGACACCCCAGCGGCAGCACCGAACGCCGTATTTGGCTTGGCAGGGCTTTCAACCCGCCGCCTCTCCCTGCCCGGGGCACTGGTGGGGCCCACCAGCCGTGCAGGCTCCGGGGAGGCCTCTCTGTCCCGGGCAGGGAGGGCGCTGGGCGGCGGCTGCCTCAGGGCCCTGCAGCCCCCCCGCCCCCCCCGGCCCTCCCGCCGCTCGTCACAACCGCTCACGTGTGTAAGATGAATGTATAGATTATATATATATGTTAAATAGAATTAACCGCAATAAATGCTGTGGAGAAGCTCTGGGTGCTGCG
>VWZZ01007928.1:2804-13463 GCA_013399095.1 Psophia crepitans | reverse complement strand
GCTCTCTGCAGCTCCCTGACAGGAGGGGTGGCGAGCTGGGGGTCGGCCTCTTCTCACAGATAACCAGCGATAGGACCAGAGGGAATGGTCACAAGTTGTGCCAGGGGAGGTTCAGGTTGGAGATGAGGAGGAATTTCTTCTGGGAAAGGGTGGTCAGGCTTTGGAACAGGTTGCCCAGGGAGGTGGGGGAGTCCCCGTCCCTGCGGGTGTTTAAGGACAGGTTGGATGGGTTAGTGGGGAATGGGTGGGAGGGGGACGGCTGGGCTGGATGGTCCTGGAGGTCTCTTCCAACCTGAATGATTCTGTGATCCTGTGAAACTTCAATCTTTCTGAATCCTCACCTACTTTTCCTCCCCTTTTCCGGGCCACAATTTGGATTTCAGGGCTTGGAGGACCAACGCTCTGGGTCCGTCCAGCCTTTTCAAGTCTGTCGATCTCCCCCTTACATGGAGGGCTGTCCCCCAGCTTTGCTGTTGCTTTGCAGTGGGTCTTCTCCCTGGCTCCGGACTGAGTTTCAGCTGGAGCTCGTAGCTGCCCTGCACAGCATCCGTAGAGCAACTCAACTGTCGGTCCGTAACAGTGGGTGCTCACGGTCACTAAACGCTGCCTGGTGGCTAGCTCGCACTTCAGTTTGGAACAGAGGAGCAGAGAGATTCAGCACCGGCCTTGCTGCATTTTCACGCGGTTTCTGCTATATTTCTTTCCTGTCTTTTCTACCCTTCGTGCTTACTGCCGTGGGCTGGTTCCCTTTGTGCTGCTCCTTAATTCCAAGTGTTTTGAACGGTGCGGGCCCTCGGGGGTGCTGCAGGAGATCGATCGCTTAGAGCCCTCCTCTGTCTCCTCCTGTCTTGTCCCCACCAGGGACTGTGGGTTTCCTTGGTGCTTTGGGTGAGGGGCTGCTGAATGCCCCATGGAAGTCCAGCCTGGCGATATCGCGTCAACCTCTGGATTTTTCCATGGTTACCAGTGAACTATTTGGAGAGGAGAAATGTGCATTTTTGAAGCGCTCTGCAGCGTTGCGATGACAGAAGAGTTTAGCAGTTTCTGCCTTCTCTAAAAGTTAATTACTCACAGGACTGAAGCAAATGATTCTCGAGTTGCAGCAGGCAAGTATCGCGCTGTCAGGCCTTTTGTAGGGTCATTGGTGGCAAATTTGGTGCAGGTGAGTAAGAATTCGCACTACCACAGCCGTGACCCTGGCAGTTTGAATAAACTTACTCCTTCTCAAAGCCAGCACTTACTGTTTTCCAGTTGCTTGAGCCTTTTCCTCAATTTTCTCTCTCTGTCTCTCTTTGTAGGGGTGGCGCATTGTTAACTAGTCCAAGTGGACCAGGCTACCACATCATGCTCCCGTTCATTACCACGTTCAAATCCGTGCAGGTTGGTGTCTCCTCCTTTTGGAAGAGGGCGAGTGGGAGCAGAGAGGTGCCTCGCTGGGAGGACAGCCTGCGTTTGTGGCCCTAATTATTTCCCAGGAGAGCTGCGGGGGCTGAAAGCAGGGAAACGATTACTCCCAGAAGGCAGTTGGAAAGAAGTCTGGCTTCTGCCCGCACCTGCGAATGGCAGGACGAGGCAGAGGGCATGTCTTCGGTTCCATGTCCCAGCGTAACGGTTGCGAGAGTCTCCTGGAGAACGGAGAGGTTTTCTAGCGCTCGTGTCTCTTTTTATTTCAGACCACGTTGCAGACTGACGAAGTGAAAAACGTGCCTTGTGGGACGAGGTAGGTTTTTCCTTTGTATTTCTTCTGGTGAATGACCCTAAATTGTATTTCATCTGATGAACCCTAAAGTTAGTCCCAAACATGCACACGTACATCACGCTTGGAAATAATGGATCAGGAGATACAGGAGGGCCTGCTCTTGCTTTCGCTAGAATTGACATTCGGAGAGTATTTACATTTATAGTGATAGTCTCTTGATTTTTCTTGGTTTCCTCCCCTGATCGTTCCCGATACCCCGCCGCCTGCGCTTCGGTCTGCCCTCCGCTTTGCCGTGTTTCTAGTCTGAACCTTGTGGCTAATACAGGTGCTGACGCCAGCGGTGGGCAAAGCAAACGGTGAGCGGGAACACTCCTAGCGGGAGAGGGATCGTTTCAAAACCGGCTCAAGAAAACGAGTCTCCTGGAATTTAGGCATTTTTGGAATTGACGTTTCACCTGGCATAAAGAAGGAATAACGCGGAATCCTGCGCATGGGTGGCACCTGGCGGCTCCGTAATTGCGAGCGCGGGTCTGTATGGTTTTAATGAGCAGAGCGCTAGCAGGAGAGAGCTGGTTGAGCCGGGTTGCAGATCCTGTTGTGTTGGTTCATTGACAGAAAGCGATGACTGGATAATGCTTCTTCAGAATAAAACCAAAACTTGTCTTTTAGCTTTAGGGTACTCGACAGTAATTCCATTTTGAAAAGAAAAAGCATGACTTGAGTGATGACACATAACAACCACGTTGAAATTACAAGGTGAACGTTAGCGGCAACATTAACGAGGCAGAGTTAATATTGATCTGGTTTAGCCCGTATTGAAATGAGTGCTTGGAATTATTCCTATAGCAACTCATCAGCCGTCACTCGGGCTTAAATATTAACGTCAAGTTCTCGTGGGCCCTAGCTGGTTTTAGCTTTACATTTCAAACCTCTTTCGGGAGCATCTGCGAATAACGCTGGCGTTGAGGGCTGCGGCCAGGTGAAGAGTCTTTAGGCCAAACGAAAACTAATGGCAGGAGGGAGAAGTAAGGCTCATTATGTTCTGCGTCTGTATCTTTTAGACAGCACAGTTAAAAACAAGTCATCAGCATTTTAACCATGAGTTTCATGGCAACTTTTAGCTTGTGAATAGCAGAGTAGCACTTCACCTGCCGAATGCTGTGAAACAGCATCGCATCTCTGGGCCAGGGGTGGTGTCCTGCAGTCCTGCAGACCTTCTCCACATACCAAGCACAGCTTAACCACGTTAGACCCGCTAACGCAGTCAAAATTAAACTCCGCTGCTTCGACCCCGCTTGAGCTGGAAGGTTGGACGAGATGTCCTCCAGAGGTCTCTGCCAGCCTCCGCCATTCTGTGCGTCTCTGATTTAGGAGCTAAATAATCTGTTTAATTCTGCGGAGTTCATTAAGCTCCTGTTAGATTTCAGCAGTGTGGGATTCCGTTGTGCAGTAAGGCTGTTGTGGAGTTACGAGTAATAAACGCACTTCAAAAGACCAAAGAGCTGGCGAAACAGTTCTTGGTTAATAATTGAATCCAATTCAGACCAAAGGTCCTGGTAGCCCTGGCCATTTTTAAAGTGTTACTGCAGGAACCTTTAAATTCACTGTATTTGGAATCTAAAGCCTGCAGCTGCTCCGTGCTCAAGCTTTGAATCCACATTTCTATATTAAAACATTAGTTTATAAATAACACTTGCGTTATTTACGTTATTCATATCAAATCTGAAAGGTCACTGTCCTGGTTCAGAGTTCATTACAAGAATAGGTCCTAAAGCATTTAAATTTCTGTAATCTATTAAATGATCAGATTTTAAAGGCTGGGTTTCTCTTCCACCGTCTTCATATTCCTGTCCCCTGTATTCTCATCTGCGTTAGGCAGCCTCTGAATGGCTGTGTGGGTGTCCGATCCCCAGTTTCTGCCTCACCCGTCCCGTTTATGCCTAACGGTGTTAGGTGAATACATTAATTACAGATTTTAAAACACTTTGGCACCAGATGACTGTTTTTGTAAAACAACCGTCATCTCAGAGACGAAAACCGTGTCATTGCAGCAGGTAGAATATTTATCTTTGAGCTGCGAATTGCCACTGGTGTCTGAGATTTCTGGCTTTCCCCAACAAGAAAATGCGTGCGCAGTTCCTTGGAAGGTTCGGCAGGCCTGCTGATCTCCAAAACCTGATGGAAAAATCAGTTCAGGAAACTCGTCGTGGAAGAGCAAAGTATTCCAAGGGAGTGACTAGAAGAATCAATTGAGAACAAATATGCTCACAAGTCTGTTAATTGTTGAATACAAGAAAGGGGTTGAAAACTGTACCATGCAAATACTGCGTGAGAGAATTGGGCAAGCAGCGTTTTTCTTGTAAACTTAACTGGAAAGGATCGTGCTAAATACTGCACAGGTTTTTACAATGCCAGGAAAAAGCAAACAGCCAGGACGCTAAGCAGTGGTGTTGCTCAAGCGTCAGGTTTTTGTTTGCGAAGGTGCAAGAGCTGCCTCCGAAATGCCCGCTAGCGTGTGTTAGTCTCCTGTACGCTTTCACCGTGTAAAATCAGGCAATATTGCTGCTTAATTATGCTTAGACTTCTCCCAGGTGCACATAGTCTGTGTTGATCATCCTTTCAGACTTCCTACAGATTTCTTCTCGTTCGTCTTCTCCTCACCCAACGAGCCTGTTCAAGTCAGTGCTGCTCCGCCTGACGCAGCAGCTCTGCGGTGAGGCCCTTGAGGGGTGCCAGCAGCCCTTGCGGAGGCTGCAAGTGCCGGTGTTAGGCTGCGGGGAAACTGCCGCGGAGAGTTACAAGTGTGGGAAATCTCCCCGTGGGGGTCACCCCGCCTCACATTGGGCAACCGGGGATGTTTTGAGAACGAAAGTGGCTTGTCAAAACGGAAGGGGCGCGCTCTGAGCCAGAGTTTAAGCTGTAGGTGCCAAAGGGCAAATAAACCAGCTGTGGGTGATGAGGGGATTTGTACAGTTCCAGGTCAGCGAGCTGTGTGAATCACCCGGAGCATGATGCTCTGCCAGAGCAACTGACCCTAAACTGCCCAGGACGGTGTCTCCGGCACCCTGGGAGTTCACTAACATCTTTTGGACCAGGCTGGTTGAGAGTAGATCTTGTCTGAGAAGGTCGCTCGAAGATGAACACAAGTCTGATGAGGAGCGGCTGAGGGAACTGGGGGGTTCATTCTGGAGAATAGGAGGCTGAGGGGAGACCTGATCGCTCTCTGCAGCTACCTGACAGGAGGAGTGGGGAGCTGGGGGTCGGCCTCTTCTCGCAGATAACCAACGACAGGACAAGAGAGAACGGCCGCAAGTTGTGCCAGGGGAGGTTCAGGTTGGAGATGAGGAGAATTTTCTTCTCGGAAAGCGTGGTCGGGCATTGGAACGGGTTGCCCAGGGAGGGGGGAGTCCCCGTCCCTGGGGGTGTTTAAGGACAGGTTGGATGTGGTACTTAGGGACATGGGTTAGTGGGGAATAGGTGGTGGTGGGACGGTTGTACTGGATGATCCTGGAAGTCTCCTCCAACCTTAATGATTCTGTGGTGAGAGTGTTGCAGTTCAGTCTGGCTCCTGGGTTTACAGCAGCATGGCACAGAAGACCATCCCCACTGCACAATGTGAAATGGTGGTGGCTCCAGCAGCTGGGTGAGTGGATGGAAAACGTGGCATAAGTGCTTTGTAGGCTTCATTTAACCTTACGCCCTCAGTGGGGAAAGAAACAGGTGGTGTATTTGGGCTCTGGGTGGCACCTGGTTCCTCGAAGCCATTGCCTGACCAACAGGACTGATACATTTCGCTTACGACCCATGCTGGCCGAGATCCTTGGCAGGGTTGCTGTGGGTAGTGTTGGTTGAGTCAGATGGGCAGCAGGCAGTCCTCTCTGGTTTGCGGTACCAGCCTTCCTCACACGTGGGGTGATGAGGGGCTACAGACGAGTCCTGCTCAGGCAGCAGATTGTCGGGGTGCTCTCTTTCCTTCTAACACCCCCGTATAATTGAAGTACCAAAAGGACACCAACGTAAGGATGTGTGCTGGCGGACGTTCTGGTGGAAGAAGCCTACCCGCTCTGCTTTGGTTCCTCACCAGGATGCCTAGAAGATGGCCCAAGATGGTAGCTGTGTTTCCTTGTCCTGGTGGAGATGTCATAAGGTGACTGGAACAGATCAGGAGGATGAAAGCAGGTTGGGAAGATCATAAGGAATGCTGTTGGACAGCACTTGCAATGATAAATAGTAATTTTATGGGATGTGGTGGGACTGTTTGAGTGCAGACCGGATGAGGTGGAGGAAAACCACGAACCGTGCCGTTATAACTGCTTGTGCAGCCTGACGTGGCTACAAAGGATCCATAAGCCTCTCTTATTTAAAAATAATAGTAATGGTTCTCGAGAGAGAGCCAGCAAGAATGACCTAAGGAGAAATCTTGAGTGAAGAAGAGATGAATGCTCTTGCTAGCAGCATCTCGCTGGGAAATAGATCTCTCTTTAGCCACAAATATCTTTTCTGTTGCCTTGTCCCTTCCAGCAGGCAAGTTCAGTCCATCACCGATGTTTTTAGCTGACAGCCTGCCAGGAAGCAGGCTGGTTTGCTGAGCGAACGCAGGCTGTGCTTGGGAGACCCTTTCTAAAAGAGCACAGGCAAGTTCAGGGGATTATTCTGTTTTTTTCCCTGCAGACATAGCTTGCAACTGCCAGAGATTCAGATCCGCAAAATAAAAACCCGAGTTTGTCGTGGGGGATACGTTTGAGGTAAAACACCGCAGAAGACTGAGTCTGGAAAAGCGTGAGCTCTGCTCCTGGTGATCAGCTGTCTCTAAACAGTTTCTGCCAAAGCTGCTGGTTTGTGCTTTGCTTTTGCCCTGAGGATAAAATTGCAAGAGCGCTTTAAATACCCTCTCAAACCAGCTTTAGGAAATTAAGGTGTATTTTTTCCTTCACTGCGAGGCTTGTGCTTTTCCCCGGTGCCACAGGTACCCGGGGGTGGGCACGGCCTGCTGAAAGTCACGTCAGTAAGAGCAGAGGCTGGGATCAAGACCTGCATCCGATTCCCTCTTTCCTCTGCCAGCCCAGCAGCACGCGATCCCTCGGGGAGAGGACTGCCTGCAGGCTGCCTCTCATGAGGTGTCTGGGGCTTCTTGCCGGTGCACGTGCCTGGGTGCCTGCGCACGGTTGCGGCGTAACTGCAGAGCCGTTTGCAACGTGACGATGCAGGGAACGTGAATTAAAGTCTGTTGTGTGCTTCGTTTCCCCCTTTCTAACAGGGGCCTTGTCAGGCTCCTGCTGGAGTTAGTAAATATGTGAACTTAAACTGAGGGCTTTTCTATTTAAAATGTGTTTGCTGCCCAGAGGAGCTGCGGCGCATCTGCGGTTTGCGTCTGCTTTGCCGCTCGCAGGTGTCGGCCACTGTCCGCGTCATGTTCCCTGCGTTGTGCTGGGCTCCCTCGTTCCGATCGTTGCAGCTACGTTCCTGCTCAGATGGTTTTCCTTTTGCTGGCTAAGCAGGAGATAACAAAGTGAAGCAAAAGCGCTTTGCAGACTTGCTGGAGCACGCTCTTGACGTATGCAGAGAGGGACCGGTTTGTGCAGAGCTGGGGTTTGCTGCCATCCGATTGCAAAATGCTCGAGAATCCCAGACCGGTTTGGGTTGGACGGGACCTCAGCGATCATCGAGTTCCCACCCCCTGCCGTGGGCAGGGACACCCTCCGCTAGCCCAGGGTGCCAGGCTGAAGTCAGAATTGTTCTGCCTAAGTTTAGCAGGATTTAGTAAAAGGGGGGGGTGAAAGATGACTTTGCTTTAAATACGGACCACCGTTAAGAGCTGCAGTAATGATTCAGGAATTCTCTTTTCCACTTACAGTGGCGGTGTCATGATCTACATTGACCGAATAGAAGTTGTGAATAAGTTGGCACCGTACGCAGGTATTTCCCGTCCTGCTTCAACAAGCAGCGCCGCGACTGTCTTTGCCCAGCCTTTGGCTGCTCTAGCTTGGTTCCGCTTTCTGTGCCTCGTTATCCTTAGGGGTCCCAGTCCCGTGCCACTTAGTTTCCCGCGTGTGTCTGCGGGCTTTTCAAAGAGCCGCAGATGCGCAAAGGTGGAAATAAATCCTAGGATCGCTTCTCCGATGTACGTTTAGGAATGTGAGAGGTGCTCGAGTAGTCCTAGTTCTGACTGCTGAAGGGGAGACCACCCCTGAAACTCAGCGCATAGGACAAAGCCCCCACGTGCGTGTCAGCTCAGCTCCTGGGGAAAATCACGAAGGCAAAGGACCCTCTTACCTTTGTATTTCACCAGCTTAATGCAAAGCGCTAGCGTTACCGCGGCACTGAAGGGTGAATCCATGTTATAGTCCTGGGAGCGGTACTTGTTTTCGCTTGGTAGTAGTATCTGCTCCTATTCATGCAGATCCTGGCCAGGCTTTTCTGTTCTGCTTGTTTATGCAGATCATAAAAGCAGGACCAGGCAGTAAATCTTGCTGTAATGACTCGGCCCTTTGAAGTCATACAACCCCAGCAGCACTGGTGCAGGGCACCAGTTTCTCCTCTGACCCCCCTCCCACTGACAGCAGAGTTCCCGCCAGCAGCCGGGCAGGGCGGCTCTGGCTTTGTCCCACCAAATCCTGAAAAATCCCAACGACAATGATCCTGCCTGTCCCAGCGCTGCGCTGTTGTCCTGAAACCCCGAGCTGTTGTTTGGCGGTTGTGGCGTTGCAGAAATCAATACGCGTCAGCGGTGACCTGTGAAAATCCTCTTCCTTCCTCAGTGTACAACATCGTGAGAAACTACACCGCGGACTACGATAAGACCTTGATCTTCAACAAAATTCATCACGAGCTGAACCAGTTCTGCAGCGCCCATACCCTGCAGGAAGTGTACATCGAGCTGTTTGGTAAGTGGGTGGCAGCTGGATGCCCCCGCCAAGGGCCGCGGCATCTCCCTGGGTAATCTCCCTCCTGTCCCTGCAGAAGATGTTACAGCAACGAACAGCCCCAGCGCTGGAATTGCAGTCTAGAACGCAGCTCCATACAGCACTTCCTGCGTAACTTTCCTCTTCCATGGTTCCGATTTCTTCGTCTTTTCACATCTGCATGTGGGAATTTGATTTCAGTCCTTTTCCACTTCGCAGTAAACTCAGGACGCGCAAAGCAGCCGCTCCGCTCTTGTGCGTGCAGTCGTGCGCGTTGCCTGTGATTATAGTTTTCTCTGGTCTGCTTCCATTTTTTAGGCCCCTGTTCTGTTGCTGAATTTAGTTGTTTTTTTTTTTACTTTAAAAGCTTCCTTCTGGCTGTTTTTAGCAAGCGAGAGCCGGAAGAGATGCGCTCTCAGTTCGTTGTAATGCTCTAGTTTTTTCACAAGGGAGTAGCAGTGGTTCAGGAATTAGCAAATTAAAAGTTCTGATGTAACAGCATCACGTTCCTTCTTGAGTGGCAGAGCAGGGGAACGTGGGTTTGTGGTAGATATTTGTAGTCAGAGAGGAGTTGCCTGGTAGTACTTTCAGCTTAATCCCTTCATAAATGGTCATTTCTGTGGAACTGGAGCTTGGAGGTGATGACATGCATTTGTTTTGGTAGCAAATGCTGGATCCTGCGGGTCTCTAGGGGCTTAAAGCAGAGCCCACTGCTGGCAGCAGGGCTGGTCTGCCCCCGCCTAGGAAGGGAGAGACTTCTCCCGCAGGCTCTGCGTGCTTTGTCTTGCTGAGACGCTGAAAGCTGTTTGCCCTCAGCTCAGTTCTTTAACGGCTGAACCTTTCCGGAGAACTAGCATGTGGCTGTTGTCTGGGGAACGTTTTCCAGGAGCTGTAGGAAGGGAAAAAATGTGCTGAATGATCTCAAAAAGCATCTTTATCTCACACAGTAGAGGTGCCTGCTCTTCAAGGCCAGCTGACTCTCTGCCACACAAGCTGTAGGAGAAATGACGATAAGCTAAGTGTTCTCTCTCTTGTCCTCCAAACACAGATCAGATAGATGAGAATCTGAAGTTGGCCCTGCAGAAGGATCTCAATGTCATGGCACCAGGTCTCACGATTCAGGTAGGTTCATTCCCTATATTCTTTCCCCCCACCCCCTCTGATTTGCTCCCCTTTCACTAGTTTGGTGAGGTTTCTTGCTTCGGTTTTCCACACCACGTGAAATAGTTGAGCCTTGACTTGAGGTTTATCCATTGAAGACCGTCCGTGTGACAATGAGCACTCCTAAAGGCCAATTTTATTTTAGGGGAAGACCTGCAGGACAGAAAAAAAAGGTCCTTTTAGGCCGCAGAGCCGCAGGTATTGGATTTAATTTGCAAACAGCAAGAAAATGTTTTTCTTTAAACTACCTTTGGCACCCCTGTGGAGCTGAGCGTCCCAGCGCAGTTCCTACAGGTAATCGCAAAAGGAAGAAGGATCTTCATCTTTTCTGCGCTTGTACCAGAGAGAGGGGAAAGACGTTATATTTACGTGATTTTTCTGCGTACACTTAATGTCAGAAAATCATGTTCAACCTTAGCTGGGCTATGGGGCGTACTGGCTTTTTGGCATGTTGAAGTTGAAGACAACCAACTGGGAAAAATATAGCTTAGGCTGGCAAGGGCAAAGATGGAAATCTCTGGAGATTCCCACTGTTGCGAAGAGCGAGACCGAGTCTGTTTTGCCATCCTTGTTGCCACATGTAGTTAGGCTGTATGCAGGGAGGGGAAGCCTGCCGCTGACAGCATGTGAAATGCTCTGATAAATACCGGTCTGCTCTGTGGCTCCTTTGTGCGTAGGCTTGCTCTGTTTTCATGAGGATGTTCAGTGTCTTACCACAAAGAAGATGAGAATGCACCGTCATCCAGAGGGACCTGGGCAGGCTGGAGAGGTCAGCCCATGCAAACTGCATGGAGTTCAGCCAGGCCAAGGGCAAGGTCCTACGTGTGGGTTGGCGCAATCCCAAGCACAGCTCCAGGCTGGGCGGAGAATGGCTGGAGAGCAGCCCTGAGGAGAAGG
>VWZZ01007926.1:30228-52219 GCA_013399095.1 Psophia crepitans | reverse complement strand
ATCAACAGCCTTTCCCTCATCCACCAGGCGGGTCACCTGGTCATAGAAAGAGATGAGGTTGGTCAGGCAGGACTTGCCTTTCACAAACCCATGCTGGCTGGGCCTGATCCCCCGGTTGTCGCAGACATGGCACGTGATTGTCCTCAAGATGACCTGCTCCATCACCTTCCCTGGCACCGAGGTCAGGCTGACAGGCCTGTAGTTCCCCGGATCCTCCTTACGACCCTTCTTATGGATGGGTGTCACACTGGCAAGCCTCCAGTCATCTGGGACCTCTCCCGTCAACCATGACCACTGATAGATGATGGAGAGCAGCTCGGCAATCCCATCCGCCAGCTCCCTCAGCACCCTCGGGTGGATTCCATCCGGCCCCATGGACTTGTGGCAGTCCAGGTGAAGCAGGAGATCTCTAACTGTTTCGACCTAGTCACAAATGTCTACCTCAAATGATGTCATGCCATGTTGTGTTGAGATTATAGAAGGAAAAAAAAACAAAACCAAACCCAACCACAACAAAAAACAACAAAAAACCCCAACCAAACAAAAAACACCCAACCCCCCAAAAACCCCACAAACACACACACACAAAACACACCAAACCCCAGAAAAAAAACAAAACCAAGGAAGAAACAAACCCTTTTGCTACTAACAATGGACAAACAAAAGACTTGAAGATTTCTGGCTTCCTGGAGAGATCAACTGCTGAGGAATATGGCACAAATTCTTCTATATGAAATCAAATACATATTTTCTATTTCAAACAGTTACATTCTTTTAACGTAAAGAAGCCAGGAATTCATACATAATTTTGTCTTTTAAGTTGTAAGATTTTCAGACATTTGCAGAACAACTGCTACTACTTTTTAAAGACGACAAGAAGACAGGTATACTAAGCTTGTGACATACCTGGATCTGCTGCAGTGAAAGGAACACCATCAGAAGTGTAAAATGTTGGCTCATTCTAGGAATAAAGTTATAGAGAATGTTAAATACATTCAGAGAGGCATTTGTTTGTAGTTTTCAGCAATGTGATTGTACATAAATCAAATTAAATTCACACTAAATTAAGATACTGAAATGTCCCTACATTCTTACCATAAAATAGTTTGGGTCATTTTCAGGGGTAGCCTCTGTATGTGGAGAAGTTCCATAAACTCTACCCCAGTTACTTGATCGCAGTTCTACTAGTTTCAGAAGCATGTGTTTGACATCTCTGAAATAAACAGAAGCAATACAAAAGTTAGAATGTTTTGTACAAAGGCAAGGAATTGGGCTTCTCTTATCTTTCAAGTACTGGAGAGTTACTTTGGTTCCTGAAGCAAAATCTTCCTCATCCTGCCCCATGGGTAGCTGAATTACACACCCACAGATGCTATGAGCTACCTGTTGGCCTCCCTCCATATGGCAAGAGGTCAGGTCACAGTGGCTGAACCCCCTACAGGTTTTTAGTAGGTTTGCAAGAAGCTGAGGATGACCTACAACAAAATCAGATAACCTCATATATGCAGTTGATTGCAAATTGAGAAGCAGAATACATTGGCCAACCACTTATTTTTTTTCCAGAGAGCAGTAAGACCCTGCCAAAAAAAGACATGCTCTCCAGAAACAACAGCACACAAAACAAACAAAACAACCACAAAGTATACTCCATTTTGCCTTTACATTTATAGTGATTTGTATATATTTACTAGTGTGA
Organism: Psophia crepitans; assembly: GCA_013399095.1. Lineage (NCBI taxonomy): Eukaryota > Metazoa > Chordata > Aves > Gruiformes > Psophiidae > Psophia > Psophia crepitans. The sequence continues at coordinate 50,523 of VWZZ01007926.1, read as the reverse complement.
CATATTTAAAACTGTTAAATTCAGATTTAAAAGTATAATCTGTAAGATATCACCCCTATTGTCTCCTTGTATATATACTTGCTCTTAGAGTCTAAAGCATTACGGAAGATTCAGACCTTAGAGATTAAAAAATCCCACAAAAATCATTAGAGTGGAACATGCATCTCTATTAAAAGATGAAATACAAAGATGAAAACAAACAAAAAATCCCAGCAAACAAATGAACCAAACCACTCCAAACCTCCTCAACTGAAAAATACTCTTTTCTGTTTGTTTGCTTTTTTACGTAAGAAGCAACCCAAGTATCACCTTACTTTTAAAAAATAAAAGTTCTTAAGATAATGTTTTGGACAGGTTCATTATTCTTGAAGATTTTTAAGGTGCTCTGTTTTAATATAAAACCAAAACACTGCACACAAATTCACCTTCTCACCTGCTACAGTTTGCATCCAACACAACATTTTCAATTCTCTGAATCACTTCCTCCATATCATTCTTTCCTTTTTCTTTCCAGGCATCTTCTAAAACTGAGCCTGTCAACTAAAGACAAAGGATTAGTTTGTCGTGTTTTTTCTTTAAAGAAAAAAAATCATTACAAAACTTGAATAAATTGTCAACAGGAAAGATTCTGTGACAATTCATAGATGCATTGTGTAACTACCTGAAGGCTGATGCTCCCAATTGCCTATATCTTCTTGCCAAATAAATTAACAGATCTTCTAAATAGTTTATTTTAGACTACAGACACTATGGTAGCTCTCTGTCCAATGTTTATGTTAACTAGAATTTCACAGCCACTTCACTCCTTTCAGGCTTGAAATCTGATTTTGAAACAACTCTTCAGTGACATTTGTCAGATCTTATTTAAGTTAATTCTATAAAAAAGGACACATTTTTGAAGATGATGCCAGCAGCTTACCTGAGACTAACAAACAGTTCACTAAACTTTGGAAACACTTCAGTCAACCAGCATCAAGCATGCCAGAGAATTTCATCTGAGTCTATGCAAGAGGAGCCAAGAATTACCTGACCAAGCCAGTCTGAATTTAGTACACAGAATCTGTGAGGTTGAAGCTGCTGCTGAGACAGCTTTAGCAGCAGACAGTCTGGAGCTGCTGTGGGTGAAAGCCTTTTATGCTAAGAATAGGAACTTCATTTCCCAGTAAGAAAACTCCTGCACAGTAGGAGTTAAAATCAGAGAAAATTAGTTTGCCACTATGATCAAAGTTCATAGCAATTTCTGATCTACTCAGCAGAAATACTACATGATCCAAAATTCTAAGAATGGCACATGCTGGTACAAAGGAATAAAACGCAAAGATAAAAGCAATCATCTCGGCGCTTGTTTGGCATTCCCAATTTTCTCTGTGGTCGTACCTGGATACTATATAATTAGGTAATAGCACCAAGGCGGTTTAATTAAGATTAAACATATTGCAAAGCAAACAGGTGGAAAAACTGTATCTGTCACTACATTAAATGGAAAAGACAACAGGAAACATTTATTGCTTCAGCAGTGAAACCAAAGGTTCACGAGGTAGCCCAATCTAGCTACAGATGCACTCCAACATTCGTAGATACTATAAGACATCAGAAAACACTTGTGTTAAAAAAAAAATAAAACATCTCTGTTCTGTAACACCTTTTAGACTTAGCTACCCGTCATAAAAACTTAGATTGCTGTCTTTTATTTTTGAATGGATGCTGTAAGTCAAATGAATATTCCAAGAATATCCATAGAAATAGTGAGACACCCATCTTCTTTGGAGAACAGTTAGAAAAAAACGGCACTGGAAAGCTTCCTGATTTATATATTGCCTTTTTGAAAGGTCCTTCAGTGGGCCTTGCCTGAGAGAATACTGCCAACATCAGGATTGACCACGGGAGTAAATATGCTTTTTGAACACACAGATTCACAGACTGGTAAGGGTTGGAAGGAACCTCTAAACAGTCCAACCTCCCTGCCAGAGCAGGATCACCTAGAGCAGGTTGCACAGGATCACATCCAGGCAGGTGCTGAGGTGCCACAGAACAAGACTCCACAACCTCTCTGGTGTTCCATCATCTTTCCAGGGATGGAGGTGAGGCTGACTGGCCTGTAGTTTCCCAGGTCCTCCTTCTTGCCCTTTCTGAAGGCCAGAGTGATACTGGCTTTTTCCCAGTCTCCAGGCATCTCTCCTGGTATCCACACAACCTCTTACACTTGCTATGAAGTAACCTGCTTAAACATCCAAACTTCAAATGAAGGGTTTAAATTGGAAGATGTAAAACCTCTCTTCCCTATACCCTACGTACCATACCAAAAGAAGCTGTCAGAATTGGAATTCAGGATAGAAGAGTCTGAAAAATAGTGGAGTGGGAGGAAAGGGAAAGAATGAGGGAAAACAAGCCAACCAACCGTAAAAACCAGAAACAAAGCTCCTGAAAAATACTGTTTAGCTTTTGACCTTCATTCCTAAAATAAACTGTTTTCCAGACTATGAGTATAACCATAGCTATTGAAGATAAAAGTTTCTCCCTGCATAGAGGCGAACAATTTTTTCTACAGAAAAAGTAAAACTTAAGCACAGAGGTTTGTTTTCATCATGAAAGATAAATGTATTATTTCTACAGCAGTAATGATACAGACAATATAGTATGAAATAACTTTCAAGAACCTTTTGCCGCAAAAAGAGGCACTAACTGCTGACTCTCCTTCAGGACAGAGAACATATGCAAAACCCCACAATTCATTCAAGTTGGTTACAGTTTTCTCCCACACAAGAAGCAGCAAAAGGAGGCCTTTGCTTACTTCTTTGCATCTCGGCTCTAGTTCTGTTGCTCTTATATGCACACAAATGGCCTTGCATTTTACTTTTAAAGCAGTATATTACTTTCTTGTTGGTTCAATTTCATAATGGTACCAAGGTGGGGGGGAGGGAAGTACAGGTTTACCTGCTAATCATGCAGTGCATAAAACCTTATAAACACTTCTTCATTTGCAGTGTCCCCACTGATCCCAACAGTAGGAAGGTTAAAACACTTGATTTTTTTTTTTTAATTTATTTAAAACTACTGTCTTACCTTCAGTAGCTTCACTGCACATATCAGATTACTGTCCACAGGATTAGAGAAGAGCGCATTTAGCAATTCCCGAAGGCCTTCCTGAAGAATATCTGCTCGCATCACCTGTCCCTTTACTCCTTTAATCTGCAGAATATACATAACAAAAAATGGAAAGACTTAAGTTTTAGAAATTAATTTAGTTACATTTTCTCTCTTGAATACTGTATGATTTGGTTTGTGATCAACATAGTTGAGCTCTTTAGTTGGAAAACATGCCAAATACTGTAACTATTTTGGAACACAGACTCTGAGTAATATCCTTACAATTCTGACATAAACATAACAATGCATGTCTAGCATTTTGTTTCTTTGCAGTAAAATTTCTAAGAAAAGTTATCAAAAACTTGCCAAATGGTCCACAAAATCCCAAATTCCCAGAAACTCATGCTCTTTCCCATGCTATATTATGTATTCTCTACAGCTGTTATGGCTTTCTTCTAGAAGGTGCTCCTTATGTATTTTAAAAAATCATATAAAAAGGTTTAAAAATAAATGGTATACTCCACAGAACTAGACTACTCCCCTTCTCCCAAACTCTTTGCAAATTTTCCTTTTTACTTCTACCAAGTGAAAAGAAGATTTCAAGGCCCACTTATGAACATAAACGGAAGAGTCAGAAAATTGTTTTCTTTCCTCATGCCAACAGAACATTTTTATAGTCTCTGCTTAAATCAAACCATTGAAATAATCCAGTAAAAAATACCTGTTTTAAGTATACTACAGCAGTCAGTGAACTTACTGAACTCATAGGTCTAAGAGTCAAAGAAGTGTTACATGTACATACACTTCACTTGCACATATCACATACAAAAAAACCCAATCTAAATTAAAGACTGTGTGCTTCATGCATAAGCCAAGGACTCAGTCTTCAGGAGAAATATCTTTAAAGGTCTGCATTTTTAATTGTTCATTTTGAGGATTTCCACATCTTCCCAAAGGGTTTGATAATAGCTCCTGTTAGCACCTGAATACTGAATGATACGGGTTACTGCTCCTGATCTGCTTCTGCTACGTTATGTTTCCTATGTGGGTTAAGAATAGTCATCTGGGGGTTTTGCCAGTCAAAACAAAATACCAAAAAACTTCATTCCAACAAAAACACTGATGAAGAACCGCCCGACATGCAATTTTCTTCTTACCTCTAGGTTAAGGTAAAGTTCAGCTAAGAACAGCACAAAGGCATGAAATTGTTTCTGAGTAGTCTCATTGCCCTTGGTAGCTTCATCTCTGTTTTCATACTCAGTTCGACACCTGTAAACATTAAAACAAAATCCTATCGTCTGTAGACATCCCAACATACATAACATGCTACTTAACAGAATGAGAAGAACTTATGAACTGCATTAAATCTTTTAAATGCTGAATGCTCGGAAGAACGATTTGTGAAGGAGATGAGAGGACTTCAAAAACACATTGTGTACTTTTGTGTACTTTTCAATGAATACGTATGATTACATGATTATGTCTTCAAGCACTGAGATGTCTGAGACAGCAAAATGAAATAGAGCAAATCACAGTGTGTTAAAATTGGAGGACAGCTGTGCAGTTTATATATTAGAATATGGATCCAGGAACTTCAACACAGACAGCCAAATGTCTACGGAAATAAAAGTATACTCTGAAAGACATTTTCCCCCTTTCAGAGTGCTGCCACATTGTCTTAGATACCTTTACATTTATTTGATTAGTTCTCACCATTTTAAGTGACAGTAATGCATAATTAATGACACCAAGCTGTGTGGTGCAGTCAATGCACTGGAGGGAAGGGATGTCATCCAGAGGGACCTTTGCAGGCTTAAGAGATGAGCCTGTGCAAATTGCATGACGTTAAACAAGGCCAAGCACAAGGTCCTCTACATGGGTCAGGGCAATCCCAACCACAAGTACAGGCTGGGCGGAGAATGGATTGAGAGCAGCCCTGAGGAGAAGGACTTGGGGGTGTTGGTGGAGGAACAACTGTTTATGAGCTGTCAATAAGCACCAGGAGCCCAGAGGGCCCACTGTGTCCTGGGCTGCATTCAAAAGCAGTGTGGCCAGAAGCAGGTTGAAGGAGGTGATTCTCCCCTTCTACTCCACTCTCGTGATGAGACCCCACCTGGAGTACTGCGTTCAGCTCTGGGGTCTCCAGTACAAGACAGACAGGAAGCTGTTGCAGCAAGTCCAGAGGAGGCCACAAAGCTGATCAGAGGGCTGGAGCAGCTCTCCTGTGAGGACAGGCTGAGGGAGTTGGGCTTGTTCAGCCTGGAGAACAGAAGGCTCCAGAGAGACCTAACTGCAGCCTTCCAGTACCTAAACGGGCCTACAGGAAAGCTGGAGAGAGGCTGTTTACAAGGGCAGGGAGTGACAGGACAAGGGGGAATGGGTTTAAACTAAAAGAGGGAGGAGTTAGATGAGATGCGAGGAAGAAATTCTTTACTGTGAAGGTGGTGAGACAGTGGAACAGGTTGCCCAGAGAAGCTGTAGAGGCCCCATCCCTGGAAGTGTTCAAGACCAGGCCGGATGGGGCTTTGGGCAACCTGGTCTAGTGGAGGGTGTCCCTGCCCATGGCAGGGGGGTTGGAACTGGGTGATCTTTGAGGTCCTTTCCAATCCAAACCATTCTATGATTCTATGATTCTGTAATTTAGGTATAAACACAAATGCAGAGGATTAAGATAACATGGCAGCGAGGTAATTTTTCTAGAATTCAACAACTGGCGCCAAAAATATACAAGTTTACATAGCAGCTCAAAAACAGAATTAAAAAACAACTGAGATAAAAGGAAACCCAGAACACTTCTAATATATTCTCAATAGTTATATCATGGATTAAGAAACATTGGAGAAACTGAAAAATCGAAGAGGTTTTAATACAAGATTTAAGGTACAAACAGGCTGGCAAAGAGAAGAGGAGCTCTGTTTGGTCATATTTTAGGTTGTTTATGCTTCTTCCCCTTGCCCCCATTCCATTCATATCAGGTATAAAAATATAAACAACTTTAAGTTCATGGCTTCAGGGTGCTAAAGTGAGTGTTGCCTATAGGGCTGGGTTTAAAAACCAGGAACCAAACAATCCAACATTAACTGGGATTTCCTTCATGTTCAAGTAACAGACAGAGTTAAAAAACCACAAGATAGGTGGTCATTTTGAAGGCAAAAAGGCTCATCTGCTACGGGACAAGGGGGAAAAAAAAGTATTCTCAGCTTCTCCATAAAGTACCACTCCTGATGAAAGATCATCAGGAAGTATTGCTGTTAAAGTTTATCACGTGTTTGCTCCTAAATGTAGGTGGACTAAATCAAATTTTTAAAATAAGAAGCAAGCCTGAAGCTTAAAAAGCCAGAAGTCTTACAGAAAAGAGGCTAACTTTTGAAGAATTCTGAAGTGTACCACTCCTTCAAGTGTCATGCAGTAAGATTTAAAAGGAAATATATCCATTAAAAGATGTTGCATTTTTGTCAACTAAAGTCTAATCATTATTAAAATGTAAGCCCCTAGATCTTTGTATAACTGAGAAGTAAACTGAAGAAATTTATCTTTCTGGATTTTATGCATCTACTTCAGAGATACAAAGTCAGTTAGCTTATCAATGAGTACACCTTACACAGCAACTCTATCCAGAAAAGTAGTTAAAGACACAATGAAGTAAGTCTTGGCAAGAATCAAAGGTTAAGGACAGTACATACCTGTGCATTTAGTATACTTCTAAAGTTGACTAGCTTTCAAATTTACCCTGTAATTTGGGATCAGTCTAAGATAGTTCCAAAAAGCCTACAGAAGTCCAAATAGAATCCTACTTTCATATTAGGTTGGATATTAGGAAAAACGTCTTCATGGAAAGAGTAGTCAGGTACTGGAACAGACTGCCCAGAGAGGTGGCTGAATCACCGTCCCTGGAGATATTAAAAAAATGTTTAGACTGGCACTCCAGAACATGATCTAGTAGACATGGTGATGTTTGGTTGATAGTTGGACCTGATGATCTCAGAGGTCCTTTCCAACCTTGGTGATTCTATGATTATTTTAAAATATTTAAATATATATGTATTTGATATCCAGTATGTACTGTGCTTTAATACTTCTCAAACTTTTGCTTTAAATATATTCCTCTTTGCACATGACAGTAAGAGTTACATACAAAAAAGGAAGACATGTAACCTGAGAAAGTAATGGGCTTAAAATGACATGCTGATACTGACCTTTGAAGTAACAACTGTCGGAAGTTCCCACTTTGTGCGCTAATGGTTAGATGGTGAGATAGATAGTTACACAGCCGCGCTCCCATGTAGGAAAAATTTGGGACAGATGTGGCCTTCAAAAATAAAAGTGGAAAAATAATTTATTCATAAAACTTACAATTAAGCTATGAGGAAATAACTTCAAAAGCTTTTCTGAAAACTTTTTAACAACAGTTGATTAGACAACTGAAAAGCAGCAGATTAATGTTGCAAACAGTAACTGTTAATTTTTGTATCTCAGCAATACTTCGCTATATGCACTTAAAAGTTCATTATACTGTGATTTTATGGCTCTAAGAAAACGACCGCCATTATATGTTCTCAACTCTACTTCTCCATTGTGACCTACAACCAAAGAGTCAGTCACATACAGACTGCTTATACAAAAAAATCAACAGTGGACCTTAAGACACTTTTTCAAGGACATATGCACTCTCTCAAGCAACGAGTACATTAAACCAAAATTTTGTCATCTAAAACAGGTAGTAGCAATGGAATTCTAGCATGTAAGTTGTATACTGTCTGAAAAATGTTTTGCTTTAAGGCTGATACTTCAAAATTTCTGAAGGTGTAAAAAAGTAATTGGGAATTCAGTAGTGTCCACATGCAACCTCTCATAGAGCTTAATGTGGAAAAACCCCTATTTTGGCAATTTATTACTGTTCACTTGTTTCAAACTGTATTCTAACAAAACTTGAATCTGAGATACAGCTTCAGTGAAAAGAGGTTCTAGTGTACATAACTTCTTCAGCTCTGCCAAAAAGAAAACAGAAATACTAAGAACTCATTAAACTTCTATGGCTTTAACATCTTTGAACACACTTTTTACATTTTGATCATCTATCAGCACTGTAGATGTGTTTGCACTCTTCTGCTTCTAATGTTTGAAAAAAGCATCTTGCCTTTAGCATGTCAATACATTATAGTTAGTTAGGCAGAGAAAAATATGCACTCAGTGTAACTGTACTATGTGCATAAAAAAATCACTGGAAAAACTGAAGTGTCTTTGGAAGATACAACATGTTTAAGCAATTAAGACAGTCAAACAGAATTTAGCTTTCAGTAAGAGGCATGCAAAATAGCCAAAGAACATTTTGGAGCTTAGGTTCAATCAGTTTTTTGGACTAGAAGAGATGCCACTTTGTTTATAAAACAAAATACATCAATTATACTTCTCTTTCCTAAAAAAAAAATAAATAAAAAAAATCCCCCCAAATAAACGCACACAAGTTCTTTAAACTTCATCTGTATTTTTTAAATGTTATCTTCCTCATTACTTGGTCTGTAGCTATAGTTGCATCAAATACTGAAACGATTAAATTTAGGTATTTTGACCCTGCACAGCACACAGAGACCAAAAAAAAAACCCACCTTACATCTTAATAATCTATCTTTACAGCGCAATATCATCTTCACTGAATTATTGTTGCTGGTAATCCCAGTTTATCTCCGACTCAAAAAGTCACAATCTAAGCATGAAGGCTAATCTACCAATACATATCTTGAAGAGTTTTAGTTGCTGTATCAGGAACAATTGACTGTACTAACTATACAACAGTCAAGATTCTTAACCTATTAAGTCAGCGTTCAACTTTTGGAAAACAAGAGAACTGGCACTTCCCTCTGTCCAAAGACGTAAGTGGATCAGGAAGAACAGGGGGAAGTATATAGTTAATCCTTATAGACACAGATGAAGGGAAGACTGTACAGGACTTGGGTTTCCTTCATTTCAGTCTTTTTCCTTCAGAAACCTAGCATCTGTAGTTCTGTTCAGTTGGGTTGAATTAATATCACTGAAGCAGGTACTTATAAATGCACTCCAGCAGTTTTAATTGTTTTGTGACAAACCAGGAAACACAAATACTTGAGCCTTAGCTCAAGACAGAATAATAATAAACACAGTTGACTTACACTCCAACACTATCCTGTCCTGACATGTAACTAAAATTGGATGCTTTTGGATACTAGCACAGCTTTTTTTAGCACTAAGATTTATTTTTCACATAATTTCAGAGTGGTAACGCTCAGGGCTTCTCAGCTGAGGAAGGCACAGCCAACGCTAACACTGGACTTGTTTTTAAGTAGGGGGAGAGAGGAACATGCAATATTAAAGACTTAAATGAGAGTCAATGTATTTAATGTAACACATACGGAGTTAAAAATTTGATAAATTCCTCTTCTTTACTCCCAATAATGTTATATGGAATATATTGATCTTACTTTTTAACTCTCCTCCATGTGTTCAAATGAAGGATGGGAAAACAATGCTGCCAAGCACAGCACAGGTAATCTTAACACCTACCTAAACTGTTCTGAATTAAATACGCATCAATTCTGTATGATAATAGGCAACCTGAGACTCTACAGTTCTGTACTATGATCAGCCAGTCATGCAGCTTCTACATACCCCAGATTAAAATATTCCGAAAGTATCTGCACTTAAAAGGTGAATAAGAGTTTGCATTCTTCAAGGCAGAATTTGCAAGCAACCAACCCAGGAACGTGAGAAACACCCAACATCATAAATAGCAAGAACAAGTGTGACTTCATTCTCTGTAGCAAGCCGAGAAGACAGTAACAGCAGCTCATTTGCTAAGCAAAACATATTAAGCTGTTCTTTCCAATGGCTCCCCAATTAGTGGAGAGTTCAGCTCAAGGTCTCTGTCCTCATTTCCATGGACATCAATGGGACCGGACCTAGTTACCATTAGACAAGCTTTCCTTTCCTCCAACTACGTGGTTCTGAAATAGGTATGTTCTGAATGAAGAAGAAAGCCTGTCAATAAAGGAGCACTTCCCAAAGGGTATTGTGTACAGTAAGTATACATTTTATTTTTTTTTTTAAATATCAAGGAATTAAAAGTATCTAAGTATTACGAAGAACTTTTTTTTTTGCAGAATAGAATAAAAACATACAACTCTGACACTGCTTAAAAGTTTCTTCAATCTACTGCATAAATACAGCAATTCAAATACACCTCCATTCTAATTAAGTGCTGTAATTTCAACTCTAGCATGTGACCCAGGAGATTCAAATAAACAAAGGAAACAGTAAATTAGAAAAATCTATGTTTCAGCCTAAAACGAAAAATTCAAACCATTAAATACTACATAGATACAATTATGTAACAAATAATAATGGTATGCATATATTGGACACTAGGTAACAGAGGCATAATATCCCTGTTATAAGACAGAATACACAGGTTACCTGCTGATAGATGAGTTCAACAAGTTCTTGTAAAGCTTCGTCTGCTGTGACCCAGCCATTCAGTGTTTCAGCAAACTGCTCTATTTCAGTTTCAAAACAACCTGGTTGCTCGGTGAGGTGATTTAGGAAGTCTTGCACGTATTCTGCCAAAGTCATATAGCCATCATATCTATCTTCAAAGGAAGATTCCTATAACAGTGAAAGAATATAGCAACTTTTTAAAAGCTACCTAAAATAATGATGCTACACTTACTATCTCCAGAAGTAACCATATAGCCCTTAGTCTTGAATCTCTGCATACTTGATAGTGATCTTTATTACACAGGTAACTTCAATGTTTTTAGAGAGCATAACAGCAAATATGTTTTAGAGATTAGGGTCTCCCAACAAAATACATGAAAAGACAGATTACAAAAGAAATCAAAGAGTTTGCCAAGTTGGCTGCTAGATTAAATAACAAGCTAAATGTCTGTTAAGAATAAAACTACCAAACTGAGGCTCAACACCCATTCCTGCTGTGCACACAAACTGTGCTGTACATGTGTGAACTGCAGAAGAAAAATTTGAAATATGAAACAAAGTATTTTGGGGTTACATAGAGCATATAAGGCTCCAAAATATGCTGAAGGGGGAGAAATTACAGAAATGCAATAAACACAGTGTAATGTTCCCATATAGAAAGTATAGCCAGGAAAACCGGTCTTTTAAACTCAGCAAATTTGCACTTCTTGGCAATGGATGAAAGACTACAAGGCATGAAATGAAACTATTCAAACGGTATTGCGTTAATTTGCAGCAACTGAGGTTAAAAAAATCAGACCATAAACACACCTGCTCCCTAAAAAAATGATGAGCTAGCATAATTACACTTTATCCACATTTATGGTCCCGTTGATGGAACAGAAAGCTGCTAATTTTGTCCAGAAATGAATGTATGTAACAGTATCTAATGTCAATACTGTTCTGGATAATTATAATACAAGGGGAACAGCAGCATACTTAACCATGTCACCAGTAATGAATAACACAGTACAAGTAATTCACTTTGTATGAGATGCTTTTCACAATCTCTTGTGTAGTGTGACAGATTTCAGAAGTGCAAGAAGAAGCCTGAAAAGGGCTTGCTATAATTAGCAATCCAAGACATAGGGTAACATACAGAATACCAGAATTCTCCAGTGAACTACTATTTAACAGGAAAAAGGTTTAATATAAATACACTATAATGAAAAATTGAGTAAAAAATGACAAAACACTTTTTCTTTACTTAGTAGACATAAATACATTCATAAGGTTATAATTATATTCTCCTTCACCTCATTACCCCTCCCTTAATGAAGGGATGTAATTGACTTTGGCTTCAAAATGCCTCCAGATCCTCCTCTACTGTGAAGCAACATGGATCTGTGAGAGATAAAAGCCCTATACATGAACTGTGGAGAAAGACAGATACACACTGCTGAAAATCAAGTACTGACATTAATTTTATGACCTGTGAAGAATGTGTGAGGAAAAAAAAAGATCTAAAATTCTTCAAGAACTCATGTCATGAGGGCATACAACTTAAGCTAATGGGGGACACATCAATACACCAAAAGAAAATGTAGAAAGATTTCCTGTGATGTTTAGTTAAGGAGAACATTTTACCCAGCGAGTAATACTAAAGACAGAGTTACTTAATGCTGCCCATCAGAAACAGGAAAAAAAACCCCAGGTTTATGGAAATGGTGGCAAATTGTTACTAGTCATAAGGATAAAGCCTTCAACAACCTAATGGAAGTTGGTTTTGCTCTGAGATGGACACTAGAGCAGAGGAACTGCAGAGGTCCTTTCCAACCTCAAGTATTCTATGATTTTAATGGTTTGGAGCTTACAAAGGCTCACAGGCCTATGTATAACTTGCTAAATATTCTATTTATCTAAAGAAAATCAACTTTTACTATGCAATTTCAAATGGCACCAGAGAAGTTCTCTACAATGAACTTGAACTATTTTGTTCCACAGAACTACGACATTAACAACTGCAGCTTAATCACATACAGCCGTACTAGCATCTCTCCAAACAACCTATTTGAAAACTCTCCAGCCAGGTTGCACAGAAAGCAATTGCTGTAGCAAGTAAAAGCTGCTGCTCTTTCTGAAAGCCACCAGGTTGCTAGGAGATTCTCATTTATGATAGTCATCTGATAAGAATTCAATTTTGTAGGAGAATGTCCTTGTTTTGAAAGGGGCCCCAATATCATTTAGTATACTGGTGTCCCTGTATTCCTACTTCTCTTCTCGTTTTGTAATTAAGAGGCTAAACACAGAAGCTAAATTCTGTATCACTTGCATCTACCTGTACTAAAGATGCAGCTCCAAAGGCAGTCTACACTTTTTAGTTTTCCATCAATTTCAATTATTTCTCAGTCAAGCCAAACTGTCTAATTCATCTCCTTTAAGTCTGATAGCTATAGGATGGGATCCTAGATTATTCACAACAAAACAGTCACCAATTCAAAGATTATAGATTTACCTCTCTTCCACTAAGAATCAGAGTTTAAAGAATTAACAATGAAAAGGCTAAACAGGTAATAAAACTCCTCTGATTTACACAGAGATAAAAACCAGAAAGTCTACAGAAAATGTCCATAAGCCAAATCTGCTCTTGGGCTTTGTTTCTGTACATGTGCTAACTACCACTTTCCTATATCTGGTAAGTTTTCACAACACTTCCACTCAGGAACTCAGTCACTCATAATTTATCAATTATTTGATTTCTCCTAGGAACAAGCTTTTTCACCCCCCTTCAGATTTTATGCACTCAACAAGTGTACAATAAAATTACTGCAAACTTAAGTACAAAGACTGCTGCTTATTCAAAATCACCTATCTTTGCTGCATTAGGTTAAGCAGCACCCTCATGCTTGGCAAAACATCTAAAACCAACACTGAGGCTGATTAGCCTCCTTTTGGAAATTAACTGAAGTAAAAAAAAGGAAAAAAAAAATAGGCGGGGGAAGGATTCCACCTAAAATACAACTCTCCCTCCTACAACTATGAAGTGAGAACATCATTATGCCCTTCTAATGGAGTGACAGCCGTATTATTAGCATACGGCCATGACAGAGAACAAGTCTGACATCTCCTACTGGCAATCCAAACCTAAATCTAGTCATCAACTCTACTGCAGACATCCAGAACTTCCAGTGGGATGGACAGCTGGATGCAAACAGAGAATTCCATAGAGTTTGGTCTTCTCGAAAGTCCTGTTAAAGTATTTCTGAAAATTCTATTATGCCTTGGATGCTGTACCCCTTAAACTATCTTCACAGGTAACAGATAATTTCGAGTATCAGAACTAACTGGAAATTAACTAACTCATGTAACTAAATATCATATGGATGCATATAGTAATTACTACAGTGTACAATCAAACAAAATCAACACTCTATTTCTAAATAAACCTATCCCCAAAGTTCGTAATAGCAAAGGACAGAAGGCTCAAACACCAGTATTCTCTGCCTAGTATACTCTGATTAGATTAAGGTCCATACAGCATACTTCCAAATAAGTGTTCTAGGTTTTGCTAGCATTTTGAAAGGTATTTTTATTAGTAGATGAGTCACATTCATAGCATATTCCTACAATACAGCAACCAGGAACTCCCACATACATGTGTGTTTTTGCAAAACAGCTGAAAAGCAACATTGCTGCCCTCAAAACTTTGTAATTTTAAGTATGGATTAAGCGTATCATTCTAAATTGTGGATTTTTTGTCTTGAAATTGAAATTCTTATTTAGAGAAGACATGTAACATGTACTGGGGCAAAGTAGTTATTTTTCCCCTAGATTATCCATTCACTGAAGCGTGCTCGTGTTGGCATTTTGTTAACAGTTGTACATTGGCTGTAGGCTTGTATTATCCAGGAGAGTAATTCTACTCAGTAAGCTGGCAAAGCTGGTAACATTATGGTAACATCAATTTTACTGGTGAGGAAGAGACTTCAAATCAGGAAACCACCATATTTAGCGTTCAAATCAAGCGTTTTTCTTTAAGTTATTAAAAAAGTCTATTTGTTTCAGTATAACTGCTTTGTATCACTTGATTGTATTTGTAAAAGTAGTATTTGTAAAAGTTTATATGTAGTACCAGAGTCCAGCTGCTTGTATAACAAAAGAACATTGCAAGAATTCACATGATCTTCCCTGGAGTGGAATTACTGAAGCAGTAACATGGAAGACAATGGAGTACAAAATAAGAACTACCAACTTTTATTACACAATAGATCTACAATACTGATCTGATATCACCCTTAGTCTGGCTTAAAATATATTTCTTACTAGATATGCTGGTAGGTAGCTGCCAGTAATGACCCTAACCCCACTCTTTTGCCCTTTGATGATACAATACCACTAAGAATTAAAAGACAGATGATGGCACACTGAGTTAGGCAGTCATGGCCAATCATATCCATGGCACAGTACAATTAGGAAAGGTAAAGCCTGTGCTCAGAAAAGCTAAATTTCAAGCTTTCTCCCACACAAGCTTCACAAACCTGTGAAATCGGCATAAAAGTGCAGCTAAGCCTTTACTTAGAATACAGTATACATCTAACTACAACAGAGGCAGCGGCCAGAAAGACAGCTTAGTTTGATGTTGGATGTAATCAATGCTTGGTGTAAACAACAAGGAATGCGGTTATCTGCAGCAAGCTTTAGCAAAATATCCCACGCTAAAGGCTCTCACCTACACCACTATATTCGCCCATTATCACTTAACATTCTGACTGTGACTCTGGAGGTCATCATCAGAATTTTTAGAATCTTTCCAGAAAATGCAGCATTCAAGTTATTTGAAATACGAGACCTCAAGAAAACAGTGTTAATTTGAATTTAAGTAAATTGGCATATACTAAGAAGAGAAGATAAACACTCACTGCAAAGTTCTGATTGAAGTTTGGGTTGTATCCCGGTGGATAAAACTCGGGTGCTTTAACAGACAACTTTGATGTTACCCTAGGTGTCACAGACACCTGAACTTCAGTCATTTCTGGTCCAGAATCAGGAACCGAAACCGGTGATCCAGATGCAATTGCCATCTGTTGCAGGTGTTCTGAAAAGTTTTTAACAGTTTTTCTTAGAAATCGCCAAACTAGTATGTATTCATAGAAAGCACGCACAGAATACACCTTTTTTTAGACTGTAAATATACTTTCAAGTTTACTTCAAATATATTGTTTGTATGTTTTTTCTTAAATATGAAGTTTTCACTTCAGCAAGCTCTATTTGTCTTTCTACATCACAGAAAGTAAACACAATGTTCATGTGAAGGTGGTAAAAGAAGAGGGAAAGGAAGGAAAAAAAATTAAGAAGAGAGCTCTCACCTTTCCCATAAAAACATGTATTCTAGAAGAGCTAACCTGAGAAACTAGTAAATCTGCTTATGGTATGCTTGCTCATCTTGTGGGTTTTTAAGAGATTTCAAATACAACACTTTGAAGGTCAATAAACAGAAGACACCAGTAATTTTTAACAACACTATTTTTTAACAAAATCCTTGAAGACACTTAACTATCATTGTTCTAGCACACCATTTGCAAAAAACTCCAACAAAATAGTGTTTTTAAAACCTTATTTTCCATATTTTACAAATGTATCTTTATATGTTAGCTTGTAGGAAAACAGAACCTGACACCTACCTGAAAAAGCTAACCAACAAACAACGCTTTGTTTTACTGTCTGATTGGGTTTATTTTTTGGCAGACCTTTAGGCTAGAGTTCTGTCAATAAGGGGAAGACTGAGACCATCTGCAGTCAGATTAACGGATAAATGTATGCACAGATGCGAGGGCATAGAAAAGGGGGAATGCACAGAGAGGTGCTGCAAACAGCTGCAATACATCACACCTTTAGCGGGGCACAGACCCGTAACCCAGGAGCACGGCCACTCTACTGAGGAAAGGTGCAGGCGCCCCTATGCAGCTCATCTCCGTGCAGTGCCAAGAGAAGCCAGGCAGGTGTCCGGGATGTGCAGCAAGCTGGCCCTCAGGCCGCGGTGACCTCTCTGCTACTAGCTGCGGGGGTGGGAAAAAGAACGCGTCCCCGTGGCCAGGCCGGAGGGAGGTAAAGGGGAAGCCCCACGGCTCCAGGCTCAGTGGGACGGCAAAAAGGGGGTGGTGGTGGGTGGGGGTGCCGGAGCGATAAGCAGGAGCTTAGCTGGGTGGACAAACGAGCTGAGCGCGGCAGGCTTCAGGGGACTGCTCCCCGACACCTTCGACACCGGGGTCCTCCGGAGGGGCGGGGAGGGGGCGGCTGCGCGGAGGCCCGTACCTGCGATTCCGGTGCCTAGCGGCGCCGTCTTCGGAGGCCGCAATGGTTCCTGCTGCGAGAAGAGGCCGCCCATTTGGCGCTGCTGCTCCTCGACTAAGCCTGAAAGGTCGGAACCGCTGCCCCCAAGGCGGGCCCCATCGCCACTCTCCGACGCATCCGCGCCGCCGAGAGGACCGGCACCCCCTCGGCCCCGGCCGGCACCTGGAGCTCGGTCGAAACTCTCCGACATGCTCGGACCGGGGCAGCTCAAGCGCTTATGGGACGGAGCCGGGGAACGGCGCAGGGGTAGGCTGGGACCTGGAGGGGGGGCCGGGCTCAACACGACAGCTCGGTCCCGCCTCGTCGCGGCCCAAGCCCTTCACTTTCAGTTTCACCCCCACACGCACCGCCACGATGGTCGCGGCCCAGCGCGACTGACAGCGCCCCCTCGCGGCTTGGCCACGCCCGTCGCCATAGCAACGCCGGTGCGGGGCAGCCGCCAGGAAGGGGCTGGGGGGAGCCCGGGCCGCTCCTGGGGGAAGCCACAGGCAGGCTACCGGCCGGAGCTGCCGCGGCCGTACGGCCCGCTCGGCCGCCACGGCGGCAAGGCTCTCGCCCGAATTTCAGGCCGCGTTGCCAACCTCATGTGTTCAGAGCTGAGAGGTCAGCGCCGCCCGCCTCCCCCAGCATGGGATCGACTTCCAGCAACCAGACAGCGTGGGGCTGGGTCCTGGGGCCGCACCCGAGTCACACCTTCCTCAAAAAACACCAAAGCGTGGAAACGGCAGCTTCAGAGGGAGAACGCTCCCCTGTAGCTGCACCAACAACCGGTGTGAGGTTACTGTAACAAGACCATGACTGCGGCTACACTTAGTAGGAGCCCTGTAGCTACAGGTGCATCGCGCTACGCTGTGCTTATACAGCTGTTTCCACAAGAATGGGGTTTGTGTGGAAAAACTGCAGGCTACGTTCTAAATTTAAGCCAACAAAGTTAAGCCTCCATGTGACAATGTTATTGTACTGTTACGGCTACTCAATATAAATGTGTTTGTTCAGAAGAATGTATTTTCATGTATAATTTATGCATGATGCGATAACAAATTCTTCTGATTTAATTTTTAAAACCTTCCATGCCAACAGGAACTAACTGAGGGAGACTGTCCATGTAATGCATCTTTCTAACATTATCGCATTAACTGCAAATGATTCAATTCACATGTGCATTCACAATTTAATTCACCTATTTTTGTCCAAATTCAGTCCAGAGCCTTGCTCTACTTGCTCCGGATCACAACCTGCTTTCAAGGCCAGGAAGGTAACCTAGGTCTGGGGTGCCCAGTACACACCACAGCTGGTGATGTCTGTGTTTTGTCTGCCTGAGCAGCCTGGCCTGTGTCAGCCTTGCCAGTTCTCTCTGCCTTCCACAGCCGAAGGCAAAGACTTGTGTGTGGCTTGCTGCTTCTGTTTCTATTTGGTTTGTTATTAATGGGAGAAGGGGTGTGCAGGGTGTAAAGTATTTCTTTCTTCCCCTAGGCATGAATTGGACTGATTTTTGGTGAGAGAGGAAGTTGGCCAGAAAGTAAAGGTGACACAGTTAAAATTAATTAGGCTCATGGGAAAAATGTTCCTAGGCAACCTTTACTGAAAGTGAAGACTGATAAACTGACAGATCTATACTCTGCAGTTGAAATGAGAGCAAACGTAAGAGATTTTGATGAGTCTTCAAAAAAATTGGAAGACTTCCCTTGTGTAAACAATGTCAAAACAAGGTTTAGGCAGTATTACTAATCCTTTAAAGATCACAAACTAGCTACTAAAATAACGATATTAAAAATATTCAGTATTTGGTGTGCTATTTCAACTCCAGTTTTAAAACGCATATTGTGACCTCTGGTCACATCTGTAGACTTTACCCTACCAGGAGGAGAATGAAAAGCTTACGTTTACTGCCGTGAAAACGGAAGTTGAGATTCTCAGTCACTGGTCTCAGGATCCTGAGGCTTTAAGAAAATCATCTTTATATACTGGCATCACTTTTTAATATGCTGATCTTTCATGAAAGCAAATGTCATTAATGTATACACCTATGAGGAATTATATGCCTCAGGTTATCATTGTTGAACCAGACAACATCATAAATGTGAATTCTTTTCATTTACCAGACGTTCTATATTATCTTAATTTAATGACTGTTTAGCAACTACTTACCATTTAGAGTGGAATGTGATTCCAGATCCATCTTTTCATTACAGATGCACTGCTGAATTTCGCATGGAGCAGTTGTGTTTGGTTGGGAACGCAATTTCTCCTCCCCAGTGTAGACACCTAAATAAAAAATAGTAAAAAATAATTTTTCAGGCAGTTAAATCCAAAATTACAATCCCCAAATACTACCCACAATAGTAAAATCCTTTAGACAATGCCTAAAATTCTACTCTGAATGTTCTGGACCAAGTAGCTGAAGGCCTGTCAATTACTTCAATCATCTGAGACAAACCAGCAGAAAACCTCCGACACTAGCACGACATTATCCTAGTCACCCAATGACTGGATTAAAACTTTCACCAAATGCAGTTAGGACCACCTGCAAATATCCACTGGAGCAGTTACCTGCTTTGTCCTAGAGCGTGTTAACCTAATAATCTAAAACGTAATTTAGAAGCAATACTGCACCAACCTAGCGCTCAGAAATCACAAACTGCGACTTTGTCACTATTCAGAACTCAAACACTTCTACATGCTTTGGGGTTTTTTTGTTGTTGTTGTTGGGTGGTGGGTTTTTTTTATTTGCTTGTTTTTATGCTGATAACATACTTCCAACCAGAGAAACGGAGAGGGCTGGTTCTCGCTTTTAAAACTGAATGTATTATTAATAATTGGAATTATGCTGATCCCTATCACACAGATGAGGCATGATGTTGCACTAGTCAGTGGTTACTGAACATAAAACTTAAAGCACATATATTAGCACATAAGTTGTAACTCTAAATGGAATCTTTCCCAGAAAATTACTTAAAAGCACAGTAATTTCCTGAACATTTAGCAGTAAGGTATCTTCCTCTTTTTCTATTTTCCTCCCCTATTACATCTACCGCTCTCGGTCCAACCCACGTGCCGGATCGCTGCTTTATTACTCATTTAAAGAAACAACTACAAAAACAAAGAAGATACCACCTATATGCCGCAGCGCTTGTCCACGTGAAACAACCACGTTTCAGGAAGTCTCTTCGCAAGCCGGCTGCCTCGACCTCCGCCTCCTCGCCCCAGTCACTGACGGCCCCGTCACGGCTGAGGGAGGAAGGCGCCAGAGGCTGCTCGTGCCCGCCTCCTGCCTGCGCCCAGCACCTGAGGGCTCTTCTGAGGCCTGCGACGACTTCAGCCCCGACAGCGGTACCTCCGCTTCCCTCGGGAAGCCCTTCGCCACAGCGGAGGCACCGGGCAGAGCGCAGGACCGGCGGGCAAAGCCGCCTG
>VWZZ01007926.1:270-29584 GCA_013399095.1 Psophia crepitans | reverse complement strand
CGCTGCCTTTTGTGCCAGGCCGGCAGGGAGCGGTGGGCCGCCGCCGTGAGGAGGGACGGCGCGGCGTGTTGGTGCGTGGCGGCGGGATTTCGGGCCGAGAGCCTTTTCCTCTGACGGCAGCCACCTGCTGGCACGGACGGCCCGGCCGCCCTGCCCGCGCCCCCTGTCCCGCTTGTCCCCCTGCACATGCCTGCTCTGGTGTCGCCTGAGCGCCTGTAAGCTGCTTCCCGCTCAGGGTAACTCCCTTGGCAGGTCTGGCAGAGGGTTGGATAGTTTATCTAGTTCCTTGGGGCACAGGAGGTTTTCACGTGTCGAGAGTTGCTTATTTAGCCCCACGGTGTAAAGAGAGCGCGGTCTTGAGTCACGGAAATATGATCCCTAGGTCAGCTTGACATTGTGTCAGTCCTGCCATGGGCTTGTTACTTCAGTTTGAGAGTTGTCTCACTCAGTTTAAAAAAAACTTTGTGTTTCGTAGCTAGAAGGAAAAGACGGGGAAAAATGATCATCTGACAGTGGACGGGCCTTAAGCTGCTGAGTTTACATACCTTTTGTCTAGTATCATTAATAATTCTTGCTTTGTTTTTTACATGTGCAGCAGGGATTCCATACGTGTCGAGGAGCCTTCTGTGAGGTCTGGGCAAAATGGCGAGCCTTCTGCGTACCGCTCTTAGCGGATGCTCAACTCCTGTTTTTGGCAATGTTTTACCACCTCAGATGCGTTCTGCAAAGATGCCCTGTTTGCGAATGTTTAGAACCCACCAGATGCTCAGGTCTCAGGCAGCTCCAAAACCAGGTAAATTGATTAAACTGTTCTAAATAACATTGTATTTTAAAACATGAAGGTAGCTCGAGTTTTTCTTTCAGATATGCATTTGTATAGAAAATACTTAAAGTAAAAAGAAGGCTCTTAAATCTCAGCAGCAGCACACTTGAGTCAATTGCAGTACAATTTTACACTGATTTTAAAGGGCTTATGCAAAAGGTGTTTGTGTTTGTTATGAACACTTTGAATCCAAATATTTTTTTGGGTGGGGAAGTCAGAGCTCCTACTGATGCTTACCTTGCTTGAGGGGAGTATTTAAGCAAATGCTTCTTGGTTAAAATCTTGATTTCCCTGTGAGTTTTGGTGATGCAACTCTGTGTGTGCATGCAGGGGAAAATACAGCCCTCACAAAGGGAGCATCTGCAACATCATGACTGTATGTAGATGTAAGTGTCCCATCTAAAAAATCTCTCAACTTTGTTCAGGAAACTCTTATGTTGTACCACCTTGAAAAACTTTTGATCTGCCTCTTCGTGTGTAGGGTTTGTTGGTATGTTCGCACTAATCATGTTTCAGTGCGGATAATTAATGGGTTCAGGTGTTTGCAGGAAAAAAAAGGAGGGAGGAATGGTAGCATCCTTGATTCCAGTTTATTGTTTGAGCCTGGTATATGAAAATCAAAACTGACTCTTTTTTTTTTTTTTCTCTATCCTATGCTGTGCATAGCCTGACAGCTAAAAGATTGGAGAATATATAAAACTGGTTTAATGATATTTTTGCCTATTATCCTGCTTGGGTCATGTCTCCCTGAAGGAATTTAGAGACCCTGCTTCAGTGCAGATCTGGGGTCTTCTCAGCCTGCAACAGATTGATGTGGAGAGTTAGACTGATTGTACATGCGATGTTCAGTTCTTCCAAACATATGCACTAGGTAACTGCCTTAGGTATTTTACGGTATTAGAAAAGTAGTGCTGTTTATGAACAGAAGTGTCTGACTGTAAAAATACAGGGCATGAAATTAGACTCTATAACTCAGAGAAGCCTTAGTTGCATGGAACTTCTGGCAATGCTTACAGTGGCTGGTGCGTTTTGGGGTCCTTTCAAGTTGATGATCCAATGGTTTGGAGCTTCTGAAGAAATGTGATGAGAGGACAAGTCTCTCTACTCTGAAGGCTCCTGATAATCTGTATCGCATGGCATTTTACCATAGTTGCATGGTGAAACCTGAATTTCTTTGCTCTGACTGAACAGCCCAGGGATCTGGGGTCTGTCAGAACTGACCAGGTAATGGTTTTGCCACCCCATGAATTTGTGATGCTGCAATTTTTTTTTTTTTTTTTTCCATATTAAGTATCTGAATGAGACATCTGTCTTGATTTGGCAAATTGTCCCTTGGCTGGGAATGTTAACCTGGGACATAGGAAACTAGGTTCAAAGTTCCTTCTCGAATGTCCCAGGTGAGTGCCCTTGTTGTTATTTGAGTTTGGAATCGATCTTTATAGTTGACCACGAACTTGATCACGAGACTGAAAGATCTTTTCAGTTTTACTGAAGTTGATATGCTTACCTGTGTGTGTATGCATTTTCTTGTTTTTATGAATCACTTCTCAGAATTCTTTTCCACAAGGACAGAGAATTCTGATTAGTGTCATATGTTTAAGCATTCAGTGCTGCGCCTTCAGATTTGTCCTGTGGAAGCCCTTATTTAGGGGCGAGTGATATTTATGCAATGCAGTTATTTAATGCTGAGAATTGTAAGTTTGATAAGTTTTTTGGTTGATAATTAAGCTGTCCTTATACTTCGTTTTGGTAATGTGAGATTTGTCATTCAGTAGAGGACAAATCAAGGATGAAACAGCCATTGAATGACAAATTAGTAGCAGTACTGTTGCCTATGTATACTTCTAAAGTGCTCTCAAATCAAAATTTAACAGCGTGTAGAAATAACTGCATTTTATTCTTACTTTTGGAAATTATCTTTGATTATAGTGACATTTGGTAAAATCACTAATACAAAGAAGAGTAAGTTTTCTGAAAAGACTGGTGTCACAGTAATTCTTCTTAAATCTGTAGTTATTACTTCTGTTCTCTCAGATTAGGTTTCATTTAGTCCAGGGTGTGTTATTTACAAGAATAACAGTTGATTGAGGAGTAAAGAGATTTGGAGTCAGTTGAAAAGTAAACTTGGAGGACTGATCCTTTTCTTAGTGCTACTTATTTTGCTGCTATTTTCTTTGTTTCTTGAAAGTGTTCCTGTAACCCGTCTCAAGTGGTTGCTAGCACCAGGCATGTCAGAAGCAGATGTAAAACTTTCCCATGTCCTGGTAAAGGTGCTTATGGAGTGACCGACTGAGGTTTCCTATATACTTCCAGATTGGTTTATCCTACAGCTCTGTGACTTTTACCCCTCTCAATCTTGGGATTTTTAATGTCCTTTTTATTTAGATGCTTCTTTCTTAAACTTTCCTGTTTCTTTTTTTTTTAAATCTTGCAGAACTTTTACACCTGTGGGAGTTTGTTGATTAGTCCTCTAGATGAGCTGTACATTATTTATAAACCATAGACATTGTCATTTAACTTCTTGGGTTTTTTGTGTCTCCTTGCCTGTGTAAGAAGGGGGATCAGGTGTTTATTTAATCTTCTGTACCATTACTTTGTGGTTTTTTTTTCCCTTTTTGCCAACTAGTATTGCTGTTCTTCAGAATATGTCTTCATCTTCAGAACAGGTGAGATGGTTTATTTAAAGCTGATATGAGAGTAACTTAGAAGTTAGGGAGGTTATATATCCTGTTTTCCCATCTCAGAACATGTGGCATATTGTCAAAACTTCTCCTTTCTCTTTTCTGTAAGTCAGTCTCTAATCTTTGTTAATACTACTTTGCTACAGACTACTTCCTGAAATCAGGTTAAGGAGATAAAAAAGTGCATTTTTCGCCATACAGTATGCTGAGGTTTTTTAATTTCAGGCTCTTCTTTGAAGTTTCAGTTTGTAGATGGAGATTAAATTGAGAAAATTGTTTTTATAGTTATTTTTATTTGATTTCTGACACACGGAGGTGTAGACTATCTACTTTGTTTACTTGAAGTTTGAGACTGTGGTTTGAGTATGTCTTCATTACACAGTTGAGGTTACATTAAGGGGATGAGAAAGTGGCTTCTTACTAGTTTTTCTGAATTCTGATTTATGTACGTTCTATACCAAGATTCTGAGGCTTGTGAAATTTAATTAATCTACTTTTTTGATAATGGCAGAATCCTTTTAGTATTTATTCTTTGTATCATGAAAAGTATTGTGTATATTCTCATCAATGAACAGTACGTTTGGAATCTTAACATGACTCAGAAAGGCTCTTAAGGTATGTGTTTTTGGAAAAAGTTCTTGATGTCATAAAGCAGTGAGTTACTAAAACATACTCAAGGCAGTTCTTAAAGAGATTATCTGACATGGAGGTTTAGAAAGAAAACTTGGAAGATTCACTCTCTCTTGCACATTTAAATCCATGTAAAGTATAGCAGATGTGCTTTCTCAAAATAAAACCTAAATCAAGACCCTGAGTTTATAATTCTGGATTTCAGCTTTTCAAAGCTTTGAGGAAATTGCTGAGTACAACAAATCTGTGTTCATAGTATAGCTTCCTTCAAATGTCGTATTTATCATGTCTTGTCCAGAAGTTTTAATGTAGATCTTTGCTTTGCAGTTGCAGTCATCTGCTTCTTTTCAGTGAGGAATGATGTGATAGCTCAGGGTAGTCTGCTTGAAAAATGTCCTATACCTGCTGTAGCTAAAGGCTGGCAAACCGACATCTGTTTGCTTCTGTATTAATCTGCTTCTATATTCACTGGTTGTTAGAAATTTGATAGTGGGACAGAGGAGAAAAGAAGGTGAGAGGCAAATGGGACTTGTTGAATGTTTATCTTGGATTTGGTTTCCGAAAGCATAGTCCTCAGTATTGGTCTCTGACCATTCTGCTCACTAAATAAGGTGCAAATACTTTCTATCTCAAAAAATTTTACCTATTGCGTGCAAGTGAAAGAAAGAAATGAGGAAACACATCTGGCAGTAGCAAATGCATATTCCTGTCTCATCCCTCCCAGCCATTTACTCTTCTACTTTGGTACCCTGCACAAAAGCAAGTGAAGAAAAAGAAATCAGAAGCATCAATTGTCATTTGAACTTGGGCCTTAGGAGCTAAGAAAAAAAAAAATTTGTTTTTTTGCTTGATAAGTGTATAAGCTTTAATCAAGTGTCAGCGTACCTTCAAGTTCACGGCCATCGTTCCATTCCCTGTATGCTATAATTTCTTCCTTCCTTCCTTCCTTTCTCTACATTCATGTGCTGCAAAAACTTCCTAAAAGGGAAAGGGAAGATAGCACTCCGGTTTTTATTTTCTCAGTGCTTCTTGAAGAGCCTTTGCCTTCTATCCTAGAGCTACTTCCTCTCTGAAACGATGATTGATCTCTGTTATTCTAACAAATTTCAATCTTCTAGGTTTCCTTTCTGCTTCTGAAAGACAAGAGAACCCATTTCCAGAGTTGGTTTAGTAAAAATTGTAAGCAGGACTTTATGGTGTAGTAATCAGGAGAAGAGATGAGGAGAAAGTTCTCTTCAAATGACATGGGTAATTTATATGAGTGACAGCAACAGTTACCACCAGCTTTCACGTGGCTGGTGCTGCAGTGATAAGGATGCCCTGAGCTGCATGGCTATGTTTAGATATGATGTATGCTGATGAAGCAATCTTTGCAAAGCATTGTTACCTTTGTGGGTTTGTTGTTTTAAATGTGCATTCTTGCTCCTGTTGTGACTTTATGTTCCCTTAAAGCATGTTTTTCTGAATTTGATTTGTCTTGTGAGCTACGGAGTTTTAAATGTTCCTCAACATATAAAATATCAAAACACGTCTTCAAATTATTTGTTACCATTTTATTAGTTTAATTTCAAAGAGAAAGATTAAAAAAAAGTAAAAATAATTAAAAGTAATGCACTTCTGTGGTGATCTTTCACTCTGTCTTGTTGGATGTGTTCAATCAGTTTTTTTTTTAATGAGTTAGAAGATGGACAAGTACAGGCAGATATTTAATACTGGTTCTTAGCAAGTCTGTATTGTATTTTCAGAACATAAGTTGGGAGTATCTTGGAAGTTGTTAATCTTTTGTTGTTAGATTTTTCAGATGTTGTTACATTTTCAGATGTCCAACTTTAAGCACTGTACAGTCCCAGTTTTATTTCATAAATTTAGATTTAAAAATATAAAAATAATTCAGTTCCTCAATGCTCTTATAGTATGTTTTTGGCTTTGTTTGCTTGTTTCTGTTTTAAAAAAACAGAGAAAAAAGTGAGAAGGAGGACTTCCTAAAACATGCCACACATTACTGCTCTGGTACAGTTTTTGTAGCAGAGTTCATAGTACTGGTGGGCAAATCAAAAGGAGATTTGAAATTTAAAACAAGCCTTTCACCTCCCTCCCCCCTTGCTTTTTTGTTGTTTGGTGGGTTTTTTTGCTCTGCCTTTTTTTTTTTTTTTCTTTAATATGACTGACTGCTTAGGCTGCTCAAGTTCTGTTTCGTTAATGTATGTGTGGTGTAGGTTCTTGTGTGCAAGTGTCAGAATCCAGGTTTAAACTGTGGATAGACATCAGTGAAAAATGGTGGAGAACTAGGCCTCTGTGCTGGACTGCATGCTGTCTAGTGTAATTAAAGCAACCTGGTAGTTTGATACAAGGTTATTCTGCTTGAGTCTGTGTATTTATAAATAAAGTATTTAAACACTTGATTGGATCAGAGAAGTTTAACTCTCAGATATTAGACTGGAAGCCCAGAAATTGTAAATGAACAAAGTTAAAGGTTTGTCATTTGAAACCTTAAGCTAAAACTGATAAGTTACAGGCTTTGTAGTTTCCTGGCGGTGTTTAGCAGAGCTTTGAACAAGTTAAGACAAGGACATACCATCAAAGAGAAGTATAATTGAACAAACTAGTAGATGGTTATTCCATTATTCTTCAACTACTCCTGAATCCACATTTTTCATTTCTGTATCCACTCTTAAAAGTACGTTATTGATGGTAGTTGTGCCTTTCAATGTACTTTGTGGTATGTAAATTACATTCAGTAATAGTGACCTGAGACAACTGTATAATTTGATAGACATTAAAAACATAGACATTTAATAAAATTTGAAATGCAGCTGTTCAAACTCATTTGTTTATTTCTTCACAATAAAATTGAGGTAGCTAGAGAAGAATTTAAATTCTTACCCCAGGTAGAATGTTTTATCCCCAGAACACTGTGTATTGTGTAATTTGCATTCTGATTTATACAGTCAGAACTGTGTAATGGGTATGAACTGCATCAAACACTTGTTACTGCTTGTGTGGCTAATTGTGCTGACCTGCTGATTCCTAAGAGAACAGAGATCTCTAGCAACACGGTGTATTTCAAGGAAATGAGAACTACGCTGCCAGAAAATGTCATTCTGCTTCTTCATCCCTTAGAAGGGGGATTGCTAAGTGTGACATGTCTGCATATGTCTGTACAACACGAAGAGTGAGGACCATTAATACAAATTCATTAATCTTTAGTGCAACTAATGCTGTCTTATCTGCTGCTCTTGCAGGAATTCCTTATAAACAGCTGACTGTAGGTGTCCCCAAGGAGATATTTGAGAATGAGAAGAGAGTGGCTCTATCACCGGCTGGAGTTCAAGCCTTGGTTAAACAAGGCTTCAATGTTGTGGTGGAATCTGGTGCTGGAGAAGCATCCAAATTTTCTGATGACCATTACAGAGAAGTTGGAGCAAAGATCCAGGGGACCAAAGAAGTCCTGGCTTCTGATTTGATTGTCAAAGTAATTGCTTTATTAATGTTTCCTATTACAATCTTTTTGGAGAAACATATAGGTCATTTTTTTTCCTAATAGTCTGCTGAAAGTTCAGTACATAAGCTCCTTTAAATTAATGTTTTCCATTCTAAGTTCTGATTCAATTTTTGTCTGTCTTTTTTTTTTTTTAATAGCTCTGGTGTACATCTACAGTAATAAACTGGTAAATGACAGCATTGAAAAAATGAGGGTAATTTCTTTTGAAGTTTTTAGCTACTTTGGAGCAGTTGTGTTTTCTAGAGTGCGGTAGAGTAGTTCCAGACTTTAATCAGGAAAGATCCCTGCTCAAAGAAAATCTTGCTCCAAAATTTGTAACATACAAGTCAACTTACTCTTTGGAGAGAGTTGCTTGGAATTTTGAAGGTAGAAGTTTCTACCTTCTCTTAATCAGACATCCAACAATTTGATAGCAACAGTGTGTTTTAAAAGTATTTGTAACTAGATGATTTGTAGCTAAAAGTGAAGTTGCTTGAGAGGTATTAAGTTTTGCAGAGTCCTGAGGGGAAAAAAGAAAAAGACCTTGAACTTGATGTTGATGCTTCCTTTAACTGCTCTGCTGTATTTGAAGTTAGCTTGTCAGGATTGAATATAGAATTTCTGTGAGCTAGTTTGTGAACAGCCCTTTTAAGTAGATTACTTTTTAAAGAAAAGTGAGAAACTCCAGAAGTGAATACAGAACAAGATGTGCTGTATGTCATGCTTGAAATTTCCTGTATGTAATGGTAGATTGCAACCTCATTAGTGATTCTTAGCCTGTAGAGTTTAACTGGCACACCTGTTCAGTAGTAATTTTGCTTAAAAATGGCAAGTTTTGGGGCAGCTATCTGTCATAAAATACAGTAACTGCTGGTTAGAAGCCATATCAGATATTTCCAAAGGTGTGTGCTATTACTGCCCAGTCACCAGTCTGTTTACAGCTCATTCTAATATGTGGTCTCCAGTTAAAAAGTGCAGTTACTCAGGTCGGTTGTGGAAACAGCCTTTGATATACTTCCTTCCCTGCATACTTTGTGGAGGGAAGTGGATGAACTGCAAGCTGGGGAAAAGGTAGTGGAGTGCATTCTAACTTCCTTCCTCTGATTGATTTGGAAACTTCTCTTTTCTTCAGGTAAGGGCTCCTATATATAACCCGGCTCTAGGTGTACATGAGGCGGATCTTTTTAAGACGGCGGCTACTCTGATTAGTTTTATCTACCCAGCGCAAAATCCAGACCTCTTGAAAAAACTTGCAGAAAAAAAAACTACTGTCTTGGCTATGGATCAGGTTCCACGGGTCACCATCGCGCAGGGATATGATGCACTTAGCTCCATGGCCAACATTGCTGGGTATGAATTTTTTTTAATTTTTTTCAGCTTGAGTAAGTATAGCTAGGTTAAGAGGTATGTACTTTGATACTAGGTATTTTAAACAATTCTGCATCTCTGTTTTCATACAGCTGTTTCAAGCAAGCTGAAGCTGTTGGAGGTGTCAAACAACTTCTTAAGTTTCTCATGGTCAGTTTTGCAGCAGATCAGGGAAAGGCTTTTAAATAAATAAATAAACTAAATTGAAGGCAGTTCTTCTAATTCATTGGCTGCTTTGTCTACTGTCTTTTTGGTTTGAACTATATTAGAGCAGGCTCAAAAGATATCCCGAAGACAACTTTAACGCGGATTGTCTGTTATTAGGATCTGATGCTGTTAGGAATTAACTAACCCAAACAGTGCTCAGTATGAACGCAATTACCATGACAGTTATAAACAAAAGACCAAATACTTTCAGACATCTTTATGCTTTGTGACTGGTATTGTTGGCATTGTAGCGAACTAGAATTTTGTTGTTGTCAAGCTGACTTCTATTATTAGGTTCTTTATTGCCTGTTTTTGGTTTTGTTTGGGTTTTTTTTTTTTACTTTTTACATAGGTGATGTCTGTGAGGCATAATAAGCCTTGGAGAAGGCTACCAGATTTTGTGGATACAGCAGTATATGTCCACATACATGTTAGGCTACTTCTGTTGTTTTTGTTCTTTCTAATTTTACTAAAATACCGAAATCCATAATGTATTTAGAAGCATAAAATTTACAAGCTGTATTCCGAATTAGAACTAATTCTATGGCATACAGACCTCCATATGTTCCTGCTAGAGATAAGAGAAAGAGTGGAACAGGACTGTTGAACCACAACATTTCCAGTAAAAATGTAAAAAAATGTGTACTCTTGTTAAGAAAAGACATAATTACACATTAATCTGCATTTTCAGATAGCTCTATTGATGTTAACTTGGTGTCCAGCTATCCACTCATTCTTGGATGGCTATAAAGCAGATAGGGCAAAAGAATTAGTAAGGCTAAGCCCTTTGCCCTAAGCCATATAGCTCTGCAGAGTTAGGGTCAGAGTACCTTTTCTGAATGTGTGTTTGCTTGTCTCAATGAGCTTACTACAGAACTACTCTGTTTTACAATTGTTTGTTCATGTTTCCTATCTGAACAAGCTTCAGGTTACAACCTTGGAAGGTAGCTTCAAAGACCACAAAGTTAACTTCTGACAAGTTATATGTTTATTATTCAGGTAATTTTTTTTTATTTGAGAGATTGAATAGTTGTGGACGTCAAGTATATCATAGTCTAAAAATTCTGTCTGAAAATGCATTCCATGATTTAAAAAAAAGGCAGGAAATATGAACAAGGACAGAGTTGTGGTTAACAGTAAAATATTAAACTTGCTTTATCCTATGCATGCTATGGTCAAATGTTCATCCTTTTGATTGCTGTCATGAATGGAATTGTACTGAGCCTGGGAGAATACTGATGTGTGCTCATCCTTAATTGACAGTTACAAGGCTGTGGTACTGGCAGCAAATCACTTTGGTCGATTTTTCACGGGTCAAATCACAGCTGCTGGTAAAGTTCCTCCAGCAAAGGTATGTGCAATTAAACAGATACTGTGGCAGAAGAATACGAATTCCTGAGCACAGCTAACCGCTGTTGAAACTGTGTTAAAAGGCCTTTTTCCTGCCTTGGGGCTAATTCTAGAGACTTTAGAAATCCCTATAGTTATTCCCATACTAATTTTTGCTCATTTTCTGTGGTACTTTTTTTGGATAGGGTGAGTTTTTTGTTTGTTTTCCTTTTTTTTTTACATAACAGAATAATTTGAGTTTTATTTCAGTTTTCTTAAACATCCGATAGCTATATGTGGATGGTTTCTTTTTTCAGATGGGAAGCGACAAGGAAGCAGTTAGGAAAAGTCAGAGATGCTGCAATTTCTGATGTGTTGAAGGCTGCTATGGAAAGGATTTATTGATTGGAATTGCAGGTGGACTTGGTTGAAGAGAAATGGAAGTAGAGTTAGGGAAGGCAATAAAAAAAAAGAAGTACTTGCATGAACTGTTAGCTGCAGATGACTTGGTTCTCGGATAAGTGGAGTTAGGGGTTACAGCTTTTAAACTGTCAAATTTACAGGGCAGCTTTACCAAAGTAATTTTGGGATCTGTGTCCTAAGGTAACTTGTTTAAATGGCTGGTTAATGAGATGTATTTGCAGTTGTGAAAGCAGTATAATGCTGCAACTTTTCTAATCAGGTCTAGTTTAGTTTATGCTCCAAGCATGATGATGGTATCATTCTAGGTCTTGATCATCGGAGGAGGAGTTGCTGGCCTGGCTTCTGCAGGAGCAGCTAAATCGATGGGTGCAGTGGTTCGTGGATTTGATACTAGGTAGGTGTGTAAAAATGGTAATAACAATCCAAAATTATTTTAAGATTAAGTAGTTTGTAGCTGTATTACAGTGAAAGCACTTGTACTGCATTCAATCACAAATCCTTTCCTACTATTCCATCGTTATTCCCCTGGTTTTTGTACCTCAAAACAGTGAAACCTCCCAAAGGGTTCTTCTGATTAAATCTTTAGTTATGGTCTCGTTAATCCTGGAGTAAATTTTAGATCTCTTGGCTGAAGACTGCTACTAAAAAGATCAGAAAGTCATGGTGGATTTTTAAACTAGTGGTTGTTTCCTCCCTTGTGATTTTCTTTTCGTAGAGCTGCAGCTCTGGAACAGTTCAAGTCTCTTGGTGCTGAGCCTTTGGAAGTAGACATAAAGGAATCTGGAGAGGGACATGGTGGTTATGCCAAAGAAATGTCCAAAGAATTTATTGAAGCTGAAATGAAACTCTTTGCCAAGCAGTGCCAAGATGTTGATATTATCATCACCACAGCACTTATTCCAGGTATGTCTTATGTGCAAGATGCTAATTTTCAGTTACCTTGTGTAAGTTGTTGTGTTTTGGAGCTGTGCTTGCGTGAAAACAGAGGTGTTAATAAATTACATCTGTGTGAGCATGTAACTTCTCCCTTCCCTGACAAATGCCTGTTTTTAAAGTGTGTGCTTCTTTTTACAACTTTTGTTTTCACAAACTAGGAATCTTTGACTCAATATCATCATGTTTTCTTATTAAACAAGACTAGATAGTAATAAAGTAAGAATATAGGAATTCTCTTGCATATTTATTGCATCACACTTACTTATGCTAATTGAGCTTGTGCACTGAAACAAGTCCTATTGAAACAGTGCTGTCTTTCCTAAGTGAAACATAGTAAGGGTAGAGCTTAGCTTTTAGTGCTTTGTATTGCACAACATCTTTTAGTAACTTACGATGTGGTGTTTCCTTTTTTCATTTCATCCTAGGTGCCGATTACTTGAAAATTTTGCTTACAAAAATAAGGTTGAGAGGGAGAGCTCTGCAGATAAAAAGCTGTATTTTGTGTTTAACTTTCTATACCTTGTCTTGTCAGGCAAAAAAGCTCCTGTCTTGTTTAAGAAAGATATGATTGAATCAATGAAGGAAGGTTCAGTTGTTGTGGATTTAGCTGCAGAAGCAGGGGGAAACATTGAGACAACAAAGCCTGGAGAAATGTATGTTCATAAGGTGAGCATTTTAATCTGCAGATGATTTTCAGTTTGCATGAATTCACATTGTGTTTTGTAAACTACATGCTGAAAACGAGTAGCTGATTTTGCTATTTGGGCTTACGTTGTCCTTTAGATTTGCATTTGCTTGCTAGTCATCTCTATCTATAACAACTTGAGGATTTTTAAAGAAACAACCTTTGTATAGTGTTAATTTGGTTTTTAAGCATGGAAGTGTTACTAGTTAGACTTCAACGTCCAGTGATTTGTCTCTTGTTGAGTTGAGGGTGTGGTTTGATGTCTATTTCTTTGTCTGCCTAGCAGAGGTAGCAAGACCTTCTTTGGCTTGCTCATCTTGACGATTTGGATGAGAGAATTGAGTGCACCCTCAGTAAGTTTGCAGACGACACCAAGCTGGGGGGAGGTGTCGATCTGCCGGAGGGTAGGATGGCTCTGCAGAGGGACATGGACAGGTTGGATCGCTGGGCAGAGGCCAACGGGATGAGGTTCAATGTGGGAAGGTGCCGGGTCCTGCACTTTGGCCACAACAACCCCAGGCAGCGCTACAGGCTGGGAGCGGGGTGGCTGGAAAGCTCCACAGAGGAAAAAGACCTGGGGGTGTTGGTTGATGCTCAGCTGGCCATGAGCCAGCAGTGTACCCAGGTGGCCAAGAAGGCCAACGGCATCCTGGCCTGTATCAGGAATAGTGTGGCCAGCAGGAGCAGGGAGGTGATTGTCCCCCTGTACTCAGCCCTGGTGAGGCTGCACCTCGAGTCCTGTGTCCAGTTTTGGGCCCCTCACCACAAGAAAGACATCGAGGCCCTGGAGCGTGTCCAAAGAAGGGCAACGAAACTGGTGAAGGGTCTGGAGCACAGGTCTTATGAGGAGCAGCTGAGGGCACTGGGCTTGTTTAGTCTGGAGAAGAGGAGGCTGAGGGGAGACCTTATTGCCCTCTACAACTACCTGAAAGGAAGTTGTGGTGAGCTGGGGGTCGGCCTCTTCTCGCAGATAACTAGTGACAGGACAAGGGGAACGGCTGCAAGTTGCGCCGGGGAGGTTTAGGTTGGAGATTAGGAGAAGTGTCTTATGAGAAAGGGTGGTCGGGCATTGGAACAGGTTGCCCAGGGAGGTGATTTAGTCACCGTCCCTGCGGGTGTTTAAGGGAAGGTTGGATGTGGTACTGAAGCACATGGTTTAGTGGTTAATAGGTGGGGGGGAGACGGTTGGACTGGATGATCCTTGAGGTCTCTTCCAACCTTAATGATTCTATGATCACTTCCCACAACTGGAGGTTAACAGTCCCTGTCATAGGTGAGCTAAACGAGTTCAGACCATGTCAGTGTTTACTTCAGTGCGAAGCTTCTGGCTCAGCTCAGCATAAATTCAGCTGCAGGAGGGTGCAGGTTTTTTGTGTCTTCAGCTTCACCAACATGAGTGTGTCTGTCCTAGAGTACCCAAACCACTTGTAGCCGAACTGGGAGTAGTGTGAATTGGCTCATTAAAGCAAGCAATTTTGCTCTGAACTGAAATTTTTGCTCCCATCTTCATTGGCCCAGTTGAGAGTTTATTTTTCTGCTTTTTAGGTTTTGTTTTTTGTACTTGTGAGAAATCTACTAGCAGTTATAGACATTTGGGTGATGAGATGTAAAGTAGCAGATTTCCAAGGTTGTTATTTGGTAATGCAGGGACATAATGCTGTTATTAGGGAAGCCTGTAGGACATATTGCTGCCATGATTGTCATTAATATAAGCAGGGTTATGTGTGCATATATAATGAGTCACACATTGTATTTGGCTTTGTGGTTTTTTAGGACTTTTGATGTCATTGCTTAAAAACTGAAATTAGAGTATGTAGAACAGGAGTCAGCAGATACTTGCATGAAGAATTTATATGGAGCGCTTTTAGTCAGTGGAATATTGCCCCTGAATATAGTGTACTGGCACTGAGATGTGGAAAAGTGCAAAACAGTTAGCAGTGTGCTGGAGCGTTGCGTTAAGAAGCCAGAGTTCCTGATCTTAGCTGTAAGTTGCGGGAGCAGTGTTCTAACGCCAGCCTGCTTGAGCATGAAGACTGTATGCCAGCCTTGGTTTCCCATACCTTCCAAAAGCTCAAGAGTCTCTTAGTCAGGTATACTCACATCTATTCTTTAAACAGTGTGGGTATATTATGTTACATCTTTACATAAATGTGAAGCCAGGCATATTAATTGCATGGCTAGCTAGCTCTGTAAAAGCTCCCTTCACTCCCTGTAATACAGAAGGTTGCCTCCAGTGCATGCCCTCCAGAAGGACTGAGAAGATGCCAAGCACTGGGCAGGCTAATCTGTTACCTGTTTGCTTGAAGAAGCTAAGTTCTGAGACAGTGGTAGGATTTGAAGAGAACAAGCTCTTACACCAATACATCTTCCTTTCTGAGTATGCTTGTTGCTAATGGCATTTAAAGATGTTGGGTTTGATCATCTTGAATTCTGTAACTGTTGTGAGTAACCTTCCCTAGACTTAATAATAGAGCTGTAGGTAACAGTTTAGCTGGGGTTAAAAGCAGAAATAGATGAAACAGTTTGGATGTAAATTTCCAGAAGGATATATTGGAAGAGATGCTGCTTCTTCAGAGGTTGAACTAATAATAATTTACTTGAATTATTTCAGGGTGTTACACACATTGGCTACACAGACCTGCCTAGCAGAATGGCTACTCAGGCCAGTAGTCTGTATTCCAATAATATTATCAAACTCCTGAAGGCTATTAGCCCTGACAAAGAGAACTTCTACTTTGATCCAAAAGATGAATTTGATTATGGGACTCTGGATCATGTTATTAGAGGAACTGTAGTGATGAAGGTGAGTTAGTAAATACTCTTTCCTTTGAGTACATACTTTTATCAGTGCTGTCTGTTTAAAATGCATTCAAAGACACTGCATGCCAATAGACTTCAGATGTGACTTGGTTGACAGTGTGGGCAGTCATGTTTGTATTCAGCTGAATATTCCTCGGTCCCTTTTTGTGAGGGAAGCCTCTTTGCTTTTGTCGTCTTGTCATGGTTAAACAAATATCTAACGTCTACTATTGAAAAATAGAAAAAAGATCAAATTTGCATGTTTTATTCATGTGATAAAAGCATGATTATTTAAAAAATGTTTGAAACATTACTACAGGAACAGAAAAATATTTTTTCCTTTTTTTTAATACATACATGTTTCCTTACAAGAGTAATTTCAGAAAAAAACTGGTGGAACTAGACTATGCAGGATACTTTAAGTTCTATTAGGAAATAATAAAATACAAACTTAGGACATGGGCTCTCCTCCTGCAACTATTAGGAAATAATAATTTGCCGTTTAGATAAGGGGTATTGATTTCTGCTGAGTTTTGCTGCATAATGTTGCCAACATTTTGTAGTGTTTACGATATCTACTCTGGAGGAGGCTTGCATTGACTTTAGGTCTCCTAGACCACCGTGTACAGCTCAAGTCTGACAGCTCCACCAGTTACTCCTCCAGAGGCCTGAAGAATAACAGGAGGTGTGAGACGTGCTTGGTACCTAGCTGAAGTGTGGGCAGGCTCTGATTACAGTTCTGATGTGTAGTAGATTTTGCTATTTCCAAGACCCTTTTTTATTTTGCATAAATGTTTTCTGTTTAAGAAACTTTACCTCTTTGTTTTGGTTCCTGCTTTCAAGCCTTGTGCTGTGTTTCCACCAGGTGCTCTTGGACATTGGTATTAAATCTTGTCTGGAAAATGTGTATGTCACTATGGTTAGCTTAATCAGGCTGTGCTGGTCATCCAGCCTTGCAGACATCTACTGACAGAGAAGAGTAAGATGTTCCTGTGGCATAACTATAGGATGTTAGGACTTACATGAGTTACAGGATTTAGAAGAGTAGGCTCCACTAACTATAAAGCATCTGTTGTGTTAGGGATAACTGTAAATATTTCTTGTCAGGATGGCAAAGTGATTTTCCCAGCACCTCCACCAAATAACATTCCTCAAGGAGCCCCTGTGAAGCAGAAGACTGTAGCAGAGCTGGAAGCGGAAAAAGCAGCTACTATTACACCTTTTAGAAAAACTATGACTAGTGCATCTGTATACACAGCAGGTAGGCAACTTTCAGAGTTGGAGAATCAGTGTAGAATGCACCTCATTTGGCTAATACTTTTAAGTGACTTCTCATCTTATTCATTTTAGTAACTAGGTGGGAGAGCAGTGATTAGCAGGTGTATCCCAGTGCAAAATCAGTGTAGTGTAATAATTGCTTTTGAGAGGGAAAATAAAATTTTAGAAATTTAATTAAAGTATTAACATTTCAAACAGGGCTGACTCATGCTGTGTGCATGTATGTGTATTTGGCTTTATTTAGAATGTTAAGTATTTCGCTGATACTTGACGGACTCCTGCTAGGGGCTGTGCCCATACTTTGCAGCAGAGTGACGAAAGCAATAGCCTTGAAATCAAACTTTAATGTGTTGTATGAGACTTAAATGCCTGCCATCTACTGAAGTACTGAAAATAGGACATTTGTCTTGACAAATAAATATTGTCTCTTGTCATATGGTGTTCTGTGTGCATCAGAATTTCTGCATGAGGTAATGAATGAATTGAGTATTCTTAATTTTAACCTCTGTTCTTCATATGCACGCTTTGAGTCTTCCAAGTAGTACAGAGTCACAATCATGTCAAGATAGTTTTTGCTGTAGAACAGGAGAGCAACAGGGTTCAGTGGTAGTGTAGAAATCTATCTTTGCTGCTTTGTGTGTATGCATAACAAACGTGTGTATTATATTTATGGTTTTATGTTCTAAAAAGAAACACTGGCACTGAAAGACCTTCGAAGTTGTCAGAGGTGGTCCAGCTGATCTTGAAACAAGTCCATGCACAAAACGCTGTTTTGCTTTTAGCTCAGTACTGGACTCCTGTTGTACAGAGTTTAAATGTAAGAAACTGTTGAAAAATTACAGAAAAGTTTTGCTGTGCTTTTCTTTTAGGTTTAGTGAGCATGTTAGGACTGGGCATTGTAGCTCCTAATAATGCTTTCACGCAAATGGTGACGACATTTGGCCTGGCTGGAATAGTGGGGTACCATACAGTGTGGGGTGTGACTCCTGCTCTTCACTCTCCACTCATGTCAGTGACCAATGCTATCTCAGGTAAGTAGCAGTCACACAATTCCTTATTTTCTATTTGAAGTACGCACAGCTCCTTTTACTTGAACTTCAGACAGAATTCCTTTGATATACCTTTTAAAATGCCAAAGAGCCAAGTACTACTCTGCATGTCTGAGTTTACTTTCATAAATAGCGAGGACGCTTGAGCAACATTTGATTGAGAGCAGCCTTGGGGAGAAGGACTTGGGAGTGCTGGTTGATGAAAAACTCAACATGAGCCGGCAGTGTGCGCTGGCAGCCCAGAAAGCCAACCGTGTCCTGGGCTGCATCAGAAGCAGTGTGGCCAGCAGGTCGAGGGAGGTGATTCTGCCCCTCTACTTCACTCATGTGAGACCCCACCTGCAGTACTGCATCCAGCTCTGGGGTCCCCAGTACAGGAAAGACATGAAGCTGCTGGAGCAAGTCCAAAGGAGGCCACAAAGCTGATCAGAGGGCTGGAGCACCTCTCCAAGGGCAGGCTGAGGGAGGTGGGATTATTCAGCCTGGAGAAGAGAAGGCTCCGGGGAGACTTAATCATGGCCTTTCAGTACGTAAAGGGGACCTACAGGAAAGCTGGTGAGGGGCTGTTTATCAGGAAGTGCAGTGACAGGACAAGGGGCAATGGGTATGAACTAAAAGAAGGGGCATTTAGGTTGCACATTAGAAAGAAATTCTTTAGTGTGAGGGTGGTGAGGCCCTGGCGCAGGTTGCCCAGAGAAGCTGTGTCTGCCCCCTCCCTGGCAGTGTTCAAGGCCAGACTGGAAGGGGCTTTGGGCAGCCTGGTCTAGTGGAGGGTGTCCCTGCCCATGACAGGGGAGTTGGAACTAGATGGGCTTTGAGGTCCCTTCCAACCCAAACTGTTCTGATTCTCACAATACCCTTTCTGAGAGTATGTTTTTTTCAACAGAAGGCAGGTGTGGTGCTGTGTATTTTTAAGTAATTTCTCAGTCTTAAGGTGTTTGCTTTAAAGTTTTTTTCACTTGGAATGTTGCAGTCTCTCATTGCATAGAACACATCTTTCCTCTCACCTCTCCCAAATTCTTGCCCTGAAAATAACTTGTCTTTCATTTTTTTTGCATTCTTTTTTTCTTCTCCTCAAACTATGTGTTTTGAGAGGATGGAAAAAGAGAAAATTCCTAAGTGACCTGTAAAATTCATAACTCTATGAATATGTAAGATTTTATATATCTGTGCATATATGTGACAGGTTACGAGTCTGATCTACGTTGTTAAAAGCAAAGTTTCTTTTATCGAACAAGTACACGGAGGCTGACTTTGTGTTTGAGGCACTGTACTTCAAATCTATATTCATATACTATTTTTCTTTTGAAACGTTTGTATTGCTGAAAAGGTCACAGTAGTCTTTGTTTAAATAGTAATGTGGAGGATAGGGGTCGAAACTTGAATTGACTGTATCTCTTTGACAGCTGAAAGGAAACTTGCTATAGGTATAGAGCCCTTTAAGGTTAAGTAACGCTTTTTTCATTTTTAAATAGGACTAACTGCGGTTGGTGGGCTGGTACTGATGGGAGGAAGCTATCTACCTGAAAACACTCCTCAAAGTCTAGCAGTGCTTTCGACCTTTATCTCTTCAGTCAACATTGCAGGTATGAATGTTGGTCTTTTATTTATTCTAGCTCTTTAATTGTATAGATTCCAGAAATACTATTATGGGAATAAGATCTGAGACCATTCATCAATAAAGAAACACTACCCCCTTCAAATTTTCATAGTAGTTATTGTATCTGGTTTGCACATCCTATGGTGTAACATTTTTTTAGGGAAGCATTTAAATGTGCTTTTTTCTTTTACTGTATCTTTTGGGTGATGATTATATGAAACATCTTCTCCTGTATATCCCAAGACAGCACTGCATTTGTCATTATATTCTTTTTCGTACTTGAAAAATATACTAGTGGCATAGAACAAAATTTCCAGCTTCATGAATACAACAAGATAGGATTGTGAGCAACGTGACTTATAAATACTGTTTTTTGCTAGAGCACATAGGGAACAGGAACACAGTCTTAAACTAAGGTGTATCGTACAGGCAGTATAGAGCCAGAGAAGTCTTCGAGGCTTTCAAACTCCTCCTTTTATGAATTTCCTCCAAAGGTTAAAAGAGACAACAGGATCTCACCCTGATTACACCTTTGTTTCTGGTGGTTTTCCAGATTACTAGCTTTTCAGAGGCTTTACTGGTATCAGTTGCTAACTTTGTGTGGTAATATTGTTTAAGCAAATATTTGTCTTACAGCTTGGCACATGCTTAGTTGCAGATTTCATTTTTGTAAAATTGTTCCTTTACTTCGGCCAGGTGGATTTCTAGTTACACAGAGAATGCTGGATATGTTCAAACGTCCCACAGATCCTCCAGAGTACAACTACTTGTACCTGCTTCCTGGTGGTGTATTTGTAGGAGGCTATGCAGCTGCTCTCAGTGGTGGCTATAACATTGAGCAGGTAAGAAGATAATTTTGTGGCTCTCCGCCCACTGTTCACGGCGGTATGCCTCATCTCTGCTTACTCTATGTAGGAGTGAATAGAAAATTAGCTATTAGTCTTTTCATCAGCTGTATATTCCCATAAGGTAAATCTGAAGTTGATTAAGCTTGCAATCATATCCCAGATGCTGAATCTGCAAGTTTTAAAAGCTTTGGGTATTTTCTTCCTGTAAAGCAGCAGGTTCTTTGTTATTTATTGGACAGTTTTCCTAAATTACACCTTAAATATTAGAGTGACTACTTGTGTCTAAATGTTTCTGAAAATTTAGCTTGGTGTGACAGTTAAAGGAGGGATGACATCTGGATGGGATGAGATTTCCACACAGAGGGATGTACAGGGATTGTACCTATAATACCTTTTATGCTAAACTTTTGTTTGCTTTTGTTTTAATAGTAAGAAAAATCAATGTGTATTTCCTTCTGTGTTTGGAAAGTGAATCCAAACATACCGTTATGCTAGGTAATACATTTGAGTTATTTCATTTAACTAGTCATGTACAGCTCTGTTCACTGCAGTTTGTTTATACTTTTTGAAAGCAGAAGTTCAGATGTGCCATAAGCAAATTCTGAAACTATTCCTATAATGAGCAGGGCAGTTTAGCTTTGGGTTCGTACTAAGGAGTAACTTTGCTTCTGAACTGATGAGGAAAGTGGGCTTGACTCCAGTTTAGTATTCACAGTGCAGATAAACTAAGGTCATACGGTGAGGAAGAAGTTTTAATAAGATACCACATTTTAATCGGCCGAAATCACATCTGTACAACAGTTTCTCACAGTCAAGAGTTTTGACTTAAGAACTGTGACTTCTATGCTCTCTGGAGAAATCAGCCCTTTTGTGTAATAATTGAAAGACTTTGATAATGATTGTGTGTTTTGTCTCCACGTAATGTATGCATATTCATATTTTTGTTATTTTATAGATGATGTATCTGGGCTCAGGCTTATGCTGTGTTGGGGCCCTGGCTGGTCTGTCCACCCAAGGAACAGCTCGTCTTGGAAATGCTTTGGGCATGATTGGTGTGGCAGGAGGTTTAGCAGCAACTCTTGGAGGCCTTAAACCCTCACCTGAATTGTTGGCACAGATGTCAGGTGCAATGACACTTGGTGGTACCATAGGTATGTATAAGATACTATAAGCTATCAATATATGCTCTATACATGCATTTATGCAAGTTTTATATACGCAAAAAACTGTATAGCTCACAGGTGAATTGACTGACTTACATGTATGGTTTGTGTAGGTTGTTTTGCAAGTGTGTGAACTTGCAAAGTCCCATGGCTTTTATTACTGAATCAGGATGTGCTAAAGAGTGGGGAGACTGGTGGAAAAGCAAGAGCACATTATCTCTGTTAGGGAAACTGGGTATGCAGAGGTCAATGAGCTTACCCAGCTTCATACTTCTGTTCAGTTCCTGGCTGAATGCTGCCAAGTTTCCTTTTTCACACTGTGCTTTCGTCACAGAAAATGTTGAGTTTCTTAATATGTAGTGAAGCTGCTAAGAAAGTGATATTCTTTAATTTTCTCTCTCATTTCCATGATATCCTCATTGCACATAATACACATAGGCAGCTTTCAGTTAAATGCTGTAGCATTTCTAGTGCAGAACAGTTTCTTCCATTGGAACAGGCATGTGTCCGCATGTATTCATTGTGCATCTGTCATGGTTTACCCCAACCGGTAGCTGAGACCCATGCAGCCTCTCACTCGCTCTCCCATCGGGATGGGGGAGAGAATTGGAAGGGTGAAAATGAGAAAACTTACGGGTTCAGATACAGATAGTTTAATAGGTAAAGGGAAAGCTGCGCACACAAGCAAAGCAAAACCAGGGATTCGTTCACTTCCCATGGCAGGCAGGTGTTCAGCTATTTCTAGGAAAGCCAGGGCTACATCACACCTAATGGTTACTTGGGAAGAGAAATGCCATTACTGAGAATGCATCTGCTGCTCCCCCTCCCCTGCCACTTCCCGAAGTCCCTTATAAACCGAGCATGACGCCATATGGTATGGAATATCCCTTTGGTCAGTTGAGGTCAGCTGTCCTGTCTGTCCCCTCCCAAGTCCCTGCACACCCCCAGCCATTCCACCAGCAGGGCGGTGTGAAAAGCAGAAAAGACCTTGGCTCTGTGCAAGCACCGCTCAGCAGCAAAAACATCTCTACACTATCAACACTTTACAGCACAAATCCAAAACACAGCTACGAGCTACTATAAAGAAAATTAACACTCTCTCAGCTGAAACCAGGACAGCACTGAACCATGATACACAAATTTCTAGCTGTACAGATTGGCTTTGTTTTGTAAGACTTCCCTTCTTTCAACTCTCAATAGGTCTGACGATTGCTAAACGCATCCAGATTACAGATCTGCCTCAGCTGGTGGCTGCGTTCCATAGTTTGGTTGGTTTGGCTGCTGTGCTCACCTGTGTAGCAGAATACATGATCGAATATCCTCACTTCGCTACTGATCCAGCTGCAAACCTCACCAAGGTTGTGGCATACCTTGGCACATACATTGGTGGAGTGACTTTCAGTGGCTCTCTTGTTGCTTATGGAAAACTGCAAGGTGAGACCTTCCATTCAAAATTAAGTATTTGTTAAAGGGTTTTTTGCCCCCCATGGTTTAGCCCTGCCTTTAGACTGCTGTGTCATTGGAAAGAAACCTTGTATTTTGCATCAGGTAAAAGTTTATATTCGTTTAATTAATGAGTGTACTTCTTTCTTTTTAATTTTGTTTGATTTGTGTACAGCTTTAGTCATGAGAAGATTTTCTTCGGTGCTTGGACATACTACTGCTATTAATTACCAAGTCATGTAAGCTTCCCTCAGTTCATCTTGTCTAGAAGTAATTGTTGCTTTAGTGTTGTTAAGACAGTACCTCACACTGTTTCTCTAACTGATTTTATTGAACTTTTATGATCACAACTTTGTCTTCCTGAGCAGACATTTTAATTGAAACCCTGGTAATGCTGGGCTCAGTGAGCACCGCTAATATAATTAGTATTGCAGGTGTCGTTCAGGTAGGCAGCTTGCAGTGTCAGTTGAGACTGCCTCACTTTAAACTATGCAGTTCACTGTCTGTTTACATACTGTGCAAACTCCATGCTCCGTACCTCTTATTGTTTTAGTAAATATGCATTCTAACTTCAGGTTTCACACAAATTAGTGAATATTTAAGTTTTCCTTATTGCATTTATTTTTGATTTTGTAAGCACACATCTTTTGAGAGACTGAGATAATACCTGTAAGAAGTTACGGCTAAGAGCTTCATATTACTAATCCTGTTACTAACTTTGCGATA
Organism: Psophia crepitans; assembly: GCA_013399095.1. Taxonomy (NCBI): domain Eukaryota; kingdom Metazoa; phylum Chordata; class Aves; order Gruiformes; family Psophiidae; genus Psophia; species Psophia crepitans. Next base: position 6,115 of record VWZZ01007926.1, on the reverse strand, counting down.
GCTCTTTTAGGAAACATCTGTTTGCTTTCTTCAGTGTTTATGAGAGCAGCCATTGAAGGAGGAAGCATGACATGGATAGAAAGCTGTCTTCTCTAATAATCTTTTGAAGGATTTGTCAGTAGTATGTATTTCTGCTATATTTCTGCGAAGTAGTTATTTATTTATTTATTTTTAACCTCTCCTCCATCTTACCCCCTCAGTGATTTGTGCATTTGTCTCTGGTGAACTTCACTGCCTGTTTCAACCCACTCTTTTGTTTATATTTATTCCCTGCCCCATCCATGCATTTTCATATCAGTATGATAATAATAAGCTTGTCTATACTATGGAAGTAGAGGTAGTGGGTCACAGACTTTGACTCCTAGTCCTGAGGCCATCAGTTCATACTTTTCCTTGAGCTCAGCTGAATTTAAATGAGACTCTTGGTAAGTAATTACTTACACCAAAAGTAACAGATAAACTTGCTTATTTTTACTCTTTGCTGTGTTCTTTTGGTGGAAAAAAAAAAAAGCCCAATGTGAAAAAAAATATGTAATTGTCTTTTTAAACTGATTCACACAAATACCGAACCCTGTTCTCCCCTCAAGTCTCTGCCAGTATAGGAAGCTGTGGGAAGTCTGTGTGACTGAGGATCCTGGTTAAATTAAAGCATTTTAAAAGCGGAAGTGTCTTGTATTTGGAGTATCTGTGTAGTAACATTTTTCTAAGCACATAGCTTTTGAGAGGCTGAGGTAATATGTGCACTAAGAAGTTCCAGCTAAAAGCTTCGTATTACAGAGGTCATACACAACATGCAAAGGCTTGGGGCCAGAATGAAAGTAGGTTCTGGGGTGTTTTTTTTGCTGTTTGGTGTTTGGTTTTTTTTATTTATTTATAACAAGGCTTTCTAAGAGGAGAAGATATTTTTTTGTGATTCTTCTTCTGAAACACTTCAGTGAGATTAGGAGGTAAACCAAGAGTTGAATGAGGAGTATTTGAGAATCTAGAGTAAGTTTGAATGTGCTGAAGTACTAAGTCAGCAAAAGGTCTCAACTTCAAGTAACTTGTTTTATTTCTAACCCTCCTTTTATTTGATTTTCTTTTGCTGGGATATTCGGTCTTTTCTGAAGGCAAGAGACAGGCTTTCCTGCATGTATATGTCAATCTCTGAATATGCATTTGATTGCAGGTCTCCTGAATTCTGCCCCGCTGCTCTTGCCTGGTCGACATGCATTAAATGCAGGATTGCTGGCTGCCAGTGTTGGCGGAATGATTCCATACATGATTGATCCTAGTTACACCACGGGAATTACTTGCTTAGGTTCTGTGTCAGTTCTCTCAGCCATAATGGTAAGTCGGGGAATTGTAGGAGGTGAAACAAATTAAACAAGCAGTTTGTTCTTCAGCTTTGTAAGTTGTTTAATGATTGTATTTTACCATACTGAATCACAATGGTCATAGTACCTGTACGCTAGCTTGCAGTAGCAAGCAGCAACTGACTTTCCTAAATCTAATTGTAAACCAGAACTGTTCCACAGAACAGGCGTGTATGTATCTAATTACTTTCTGCAGCTATGACTTAATGCCTCTTACATGAGAAACTGATATTTTAAAAGATTTTTTGGGAAGTTTATCCTGAAAATATTTAGGAGCACTGGATCTACAGGTTATTGTGATAACTTAGTAAGGTTATTCCCATTTGTAACTTCCCCCATTCACTCACGCCAGCCCTTGCAAAATTTACCCTGAATATTACCATTCTGTATATTGAGTCTTGCAAAGCCTGCTCAGTATGAATCCTTTAATGGTATGAACAGTTCCATGGAGCCGGTAGGATATTTTTGTGAGTGAAAATAGGTGATGGAGCACAGAAGGAGCAGAGTACCTTCCTGTCCTCTCTGAAAAGGCAGAATCACTACATTGAATCCTTGTGCTATAGCTTCATATCTCCCACACTGGAAATACATGAATAGGTTAAATAACTGCATATTTATTTTTCAGTACTGTAGGCAGACTGTCTTCTCTGCGTGTTCTCCCTAGTCATAGCTTACTCTGAAGCATTCTTCTTTCCTTTTCCAGGGTGTCACTTTAACAGCAGCCATTGGAGGTGCTGACATGCCTGTAGTTATTACTGTGCTGAACAGTTATTCTGGATGGGCTTTGTGTGCTGAGGGCTTCCTACTGAACAACAACTTGCTGACCATTGTTGGTGCACTCATTGGCTCCTCTGGTGCAATCCTCTCTTACATCATGTGCGTGGTAAGTTGTCAGTAGAAATTGTGCTTGTTTTCCAAGTAGCGAAAAACTATTCATCATGTTTGCTAGAAAGATAAGTAATCAGGAGACCAAACTGCTAGGTGTTTACAGACTAGAAAATTCATGATGGAAACTGTTGGAGTACATGTCAGTCATTTCTTTCTTGTTTGGAGAAACACATACTTCAAAATGGAGGAAAGCCTTTGCATTGACCTGGACATTGAGGGTTTAAATGTGAGCTCAAATAGGTATGATGACTTGTGCTCAGCTGTTATTGTTTGTTTGACTGGGTCTTTTTAAGTCATATCACTCTGTAGTAGTGTTAATTTATGATCTATCAGCAGGAGATACTTTAAGTAGCGAGTTCCTTTAAAAAATATGTGGTTTGATTAGGGAGTAATTTGAATTTTGGTTTTTGGAGTGTAGGAAAGTGCTACTTTCTTCAGAGCAGCTACTTTTAAGTACCACGAGGTGGCAGCAGGCTTGCATTAATATATTGTAGATACTAATGTCTGTCTCAGAGCAAACTTGAGGTTCAACTGTCTGTGTAATCATATTGCATTATTAATAATGATCTTCTTTTCTCTGGAACATTTGTACAGAAATTCTCTTGTTTTCCCGTGTGTCTCTCCTTTTTATCTTCAGAGATGGAGAGGTAATGACTTAAAACTGTTCACAGTGCAGCAGCACCCAACCTCCTGATTCCCTGTTGTGTAATTCTGTTTCATTTCTGTTCTTGTGTTCTTGGTTGATCAATGCTGCTTTTCTCCTGGCCCAGTGTTTTCCTGTGGACAGCCCTGTCTGTCTTTTACTTCATCTCTGCTGAGATGTTAGTTACCATGTTAGGAATGTTTCAGTATCCTTCATTTTAATTTCTTGAGGAACAATTTCAGAGAACTTAAGAAAGTTTTTTTGTGCAGTTTCAGGGAGGTGAGCTCAAATGAAAAATCCCAGGTATGGATTTTAAAGAATCTTGTTCTTTCTTGAATGTTTTGTATCTCCTTATCCAAAGGAAATCAGATTATGTGGCCCATGGGACATTTTTTATATATATATATACAGTCAGCAGTTTAGTCCATCTCAGTAGAAAGATAATGCTTATGGGGCTACACAGGTATGAAAAGTATGTTCTTTAAAAAATCAAATTCTTTTAATTCTTTGTGAAAACAGGATCTGTTGGTTACCAGTAGACTCAGTCACTCCATACTTTCACTTTTCTTTTACTGCCTCTTCCCTTTTTTAACTTGTTTTATTGCTATCTCTTCTCAGCACTCACAGAGAGGTTTGAGATGTTTGAATCTGTTGGCTGAAAGATTGTAGGTAAATAGGAAGCCTGGGAAGGTAATTGGCAAAATAGTTATGCAGTGACAGAGTGGCTTTCCTTTATGTGTTCTCAAATTTCAGGAACTTTAGTTCTTTGAAGCAGTATTCTAGAAATCCTGTGCTGCTTTACATAAGCTTAGACAATTAAAATAATCCAGTAAAATGAAAATAATTTTCTATAATTTATGCGCAAAAAGTGGAATAAATTATCGCCCAGCATTTTTCCTTTCAGCTCTACTTCCTTTAATGGAAATATTTTTTTTTAAAAGCATGTTATGATCAGAGGATTCAGTATTGTTGTCTTAAAGCTGCATTTCGGGAGGAAAAAATGCTCATGAGTTTCAGTAAACTCTGCTTTAGGCTGTTGCAACCTGTGTTAATGAAGCAACAATCTTCCCCACCTCTCTGACTTCCATCCAAAGCAGTATGTTTATTGAAACTTACCTAGTAAAAATGAGAAGGTGTTTGTGGAAACATCTTAATGATTGAAACCTTCTTTTTACAACATTTCCAATTACTTTTTGTTATAAATCTATAGCTTAGTCATCCAAAGCCTTACAGATATTCTCTAAGGTTGAGTTGGTAAAATTGGCCAACACGTATTCGGATAACCACTTAGTTTTTGCATTCATATCTGCTTGATTTTCCACCCGTGCCCCTTTTGTGCCTGTTAGTAGGGTGAGTTAAGAACAAAGAATTTAACTTAAAAAAAGAAAAAAAGGCCTTGTACTGTTCACTCATCCTGTGAATTGTGATTTATTTTAAAAAACTAACACAACATGTCTTCTAAAGAATGCTTGATTGTATTAGCATATCATTCTCGCTTTTTTTTTGCAGAGCAAATACTTGATGATTGCAACTGTAGTATTAGAATCAGTATGCTTAGGGATGGGGAAAATACTTCAGGTCAAAGTGGAACCATTATTTGGGATGATGAAACAGAGCAAGAGAAAGGACAAGTTGTGTTAGCCTTATAAATTGTATGCTGGTCCTATCGCCTGTGCTAGCTCTGCAGTTTATGTGGGCGTAGTGGAAGAACTTCAAGTTCTCGAGGATCAAGGGGTTTGGTTTTCCTTGGACTGGAAGTTCCTGGCCAGTATCACCTGTGTATGTGCAGCAGAGAGGGCTTTTTGCTGGTGATTGGATTATCTGTGAGTTGTGAAGCCTTCGTTTTATTCTTGTATGTCTGTGATGGTAAGGAAGGTGAAAGAGGCTATAGAAGAGTTTCCACATGGTTCCTGTGCTGAGTAGGTCTTAGCTTCGCTGGTTGGTTGTTTCTTGATGAGGTCTTGGCTCATTTTGAAGCCTTCTATACCACTCTGTTTGGTAGGGGTTTTTTGTTTGTTTGTGGTTTTTTGGGGTTTGTTTGTTTGTTTGGGGTTTTTTCCAGACTTTTCCCTTTTTCCTTGGCTCTTTGGTGCAGAGCCAGGCAGAAGTGCTTCCATCTCATGCTTGCTTTATTTGGATTTTCAGATTTCTATTAATATTTGAACTTTTTTTTCCTCTGGCCTGGTGTTACTGTTTGTCCTTTTCTCAGCCACAGCATCCACCCAGCAGAAAGCTCTGTCCTCTGTGCCAAAAGGAAGGTGGCAATTCAGACAGAGCTGCCGCAGAAACATGCCGGCACCCTGCTCTTGGGCTGCAGAGAGTGCCAAAGCCTGTCACTAGTTCGAGACAGCAGTTGAGAATGTGTGACTGGGTGGATGATCTGCCTAGCCTGGTGGCCAAACTAAGAAAAGAAGTGAACAGGTTAAGGGGCATCAGACTGAGAAAGAGATAGGCTGGTGTAGTGAAGCTTTACCCTCCCCGAGACAGAAAAAGGGACAGCCACCAAGTGAAATCCAAAGTGAAGGGGACTCTGTATCTGTAGTGGTTTCACCTTGGCTAAACACCAGGTGCCCACCAAGCCGCTCTATCACTCCCCTCCTCAGCAGGGCAGAGAGGGGAGAAGGGAAAAAGTAAGATGGAAAAACAACTCCAAAATCATGGGTCAAGATAAAGGCAGTTTTAATACAGCAAAAGCAAGACCGCATGCGGAAGCAAAGCAGACAAAAAACCCAAAAGATTATTCTCTACTTCCCATCAGCAGGCGATGTCCGGCCACTGCCTGGGAAGCAGGGCTTCAAAACACGTCTTCCAGGGCAACCACTACAAAACGTTGGAAAAAACAAATGCCCCCCGTTCCTCCCCGTGTCTCTCAGCTTCCCATTGCTGAGCAGACGCCATACAGTATGGAATATCCTTTTGGCCAGTTTGGGTCAGCTGTCCTGGTTGTGTCCCCTCCCAG
>VWZZ01007925.1:318980-344044 GCA_013399095.1 Psophia crepitans | reverse complement strand
GGAATGCCTCTTGTCACCGATGTTGACTTGGACATTGAGCTGTTGACCACAACTCTTTGAGTGTGGCCATCTAGCCAAATCCTTATCCATTGGTTCGTCCATCTGTCAAATCCATGTCTCTTGCACGGCCGGCTCATACTGAGCTTCTCTTCCACCAGCACCTTATCCTTTATCAGAAATCCTTCTCCTTTACTTATCTCTAAAATGTGTTAAGTTTCTATTCATTAAACATGGAACAAATTTTTTTTTACATTCTCTCCTGAAAACATTGTCTAAAATATCCAAATATTTGGAAAAGAAATAAAGTTTTTTCTCAAACATTTCTGTTAACTACTTTTTATTAAACGTAAAGAATTAAAAAAATGCTTAGTTTAAACCACAAAAATAAATGGAGGCAGTCGACATATTGTAGTAAACCATTCTGGATCTTCTGAACGAACAATTCTGTTATAGCTAAGGGTTATCATAATGTTTGCTTTTAACTTTTTCAGCAGTGATGAAATCTGAAACCAAATTCTGCTGTGTATGTGTAGAGTTAACACTGACAATAATTGTTCACGTCACCCAGTTTGATATGGGAGTCTGTTTTACTCTAAATAAAGAAAATAGCAGAGAGTCTGACTTCAGATTGAAATGCTGTTGGGAGGAGGGAAAGTGCAATCGTTTACAAGCATTACTAATATGCTGATAGATAAACGAGGGAAAATGTGATAATTTATCTATAAGCATTCACAGCATTATCATTACATGGATATTTTAGGAAAATAGAGCAAGAAAGCAATTATCATTCATACCAGTTGTAAGACAACTTGCATTTATGTGTTATTTAAGCTTTAAGGCATCCCAGGAGGTAGTGATAAAGCTTAATATTATAATTTTCATCATAACTGAAGGCAATCAGCTGTCAAGTTTTCTGCTTGTTATTGCAAACAACTTAAAAGTGGTGATAGATCTGGTAGGTATAAGAATACCACACCTTGCAGTTGCTGTCTTTACAACAGAGCTATATGAAGAACTGTGGGGCCCTGCTCAATCAATTAATGCAAAGACTTCAAGAAGAAGACGCCTGGCTGTGGTGCAGTCAGATCAGGCCACATCAGATGACAGATGTCCTGGGGTAGAAGGATGAAGTACATTGAGCATCATCAGTCTTTAGACATCAGGGTTATGTTTGACTGTACAGCTAAATCCTTGGTGACGTCTACAAATGAAAATGAGGATTTTACATGTGAATATATGTCAAAATCTCATAGGCGATACTCCAGGTTCCTCACAATGCAGAACAAAATAACATTGGCTTATCCTTTCTAGGGAGAATAAAATGAGCCATAATCAGAGCCCAGATACACGCCGTATAGGTAAGGTATGAATATATCTTCTTTTAAAATCAGCAATAATAGTTAACAAAGAAATTATAAAAACTTAAATGTCTTTTAGATAAGACTATTTTGCCAAGATAAGTTTCTTCCATCAGAATCATAATGAGCCTGAAAAAAATATATTTTCACTCCATTTTGCTTGTTGGCAGACAAATGCTTTCTACATGTGGTAGGTCAAATATTCTACTAAAAAGCAGGTTTCCAGTAATAACAGTAAATGTAATAGTAAGAACATCTTGACATCATTGATGTTAATGATCCTTTGCATTTTTGCTGATATGTGGAAGATAACCATATCTAATAACACTTGATGTTGTGAGGGGTATTTAAAAGTGTCCTGATCTTTGCATCATTTTGAAGCCTTCAGTTATAGTGATAAAATCAAGGTCCCAGACTAATGGTCTTGCTTACATTCACGTTCCTTAAACACCCGACCCCAAGATTTGGGAAATACCGGAGAGTGGGATTCTAGTAGCTTATAAGAGGCTGTATGGTGAAAGGCATGAACATCCTCAGCATTTGTCTAAAATTTTCAAAACTTTGAAAACTTAGCAGCACCTACAAATCTTCACAGCAGAAATCGCACAGGCTGTGAATTTGTGTCTCCAGTTACACACAAATAGCAAGGTTGACCAAACTGTCAAGCAACCTGAGTTTTGAAACACTTGGTAAAAATTCTCCTCTTTCCAGTTCCAGCCAGTCATAGGATGGCAATTAAAAGCTCTCTCACATTCAATGGCTTCAGTTTATTCCATTAGCTACAGCTACTCATATATCAAGGTGCTTGTGAGGAAAAGCTGTAACTGAAGAATACAATTCATAATTGCTTCGTCAATATTCATGGAAACATGGCATTGTCATGTTAAAAAAGCACTGACAGCAAAGTTTCTTGGTCAACTTCATTGTGAAGTGTATTTGGGTTTATAAGTGAATGTGGCAAATCCATTTTTGAAATGGAGAAAAACATACTGTTAAATAAATTTTTGACATAATAGCAGCAACAAGTCTTTAATTAGCCTAGTTACCAAAAGACCAATTATAAACTTGTAACAAGATCTAATCTAAACCACTTAAAACTAGGAGCAACTTCTATCATACCAGAAGTAGCCAAGTCAAATTCCTGACAGTGAACACACATCTGCCTAAAATGGCTGATATTTTGTGCTAAAACGTAATGATATGTTTTCAATTTCTCAGCTTCAAAAAGATTTTGTTCATTCACAGGTTAAATTTAACACAGACAAATCTGACATACTTCATAAAAAAAAACCCAACAAATCTAACCGTATCCTCCAAAAAGCCTGAAAATCTACTTTTGGTCTGGATGATATGATGTTATGAGTGACACAGTGATTATAATCTTGAGTACTTTTCTTTAAAAGTCACTAGAAGAAGTTTGTAGGAAAGCTCCATGCATAAGGAGCTTCCATGAAAAATTAAAGGCTTTGTTGATGCATCCTTACATGCAGTGCACCTAAAGTCATGTACACACAAAACCATAAATTGTGTGCTGCTGCTGCCATGTTGTAGGACTTCCCATCAAAATGTTGGATTTCCTCATCCTTTCCCTTGTTCCTATCTATGCAAATCCCACTGTTTTCCTTCCTGCCATGGTGCAGCAGTCTTCATGAGTTCCTGTGCATAAACCCAACAAATGTAAAAGTATGTTAGAAAAGTATGTTAGCTTTGGACAATATTCTAGTAAAATTACTTAGCAAAGAAAATACCAAATTTTAGTGCTCATAAGGCACGAATTTTAAAGTGTCATAGGACAATTACACCTTGCATCCCCTTATACTTGGGTTCTTCATACAATTCTTCTTGTCTCTTAATTGACAGAACAGTCCTCAAAATGGCTAACTTCTCCGAAATCTTTACTTGAAAGCACTGCAAATCATATCAGAGACACATTTTCACACGTTTAAGCTAAGCAAGGCTATAGAAAATTTTGCAAAATCAGATATTTCCTTGAAATACCTTTAAAATATCCCCTAAGATGAAATATCTTGTAGAAAATCTGCATGTAGCAAGAAATTTAAAGTAATCCTCATCTTTCTATGTCCTGTAAACTTTCCAGGTATGAAAATAACTCTTGATAGAGAAATTATTTTAATGGGTCAAAATAAGGATGGATGAGCGATTTTTACTTTGCTCACCTCATCATTTTATTTTATTTTTTCAGTGAGTACTCAGCTATCATAGGCAAAGTCTGTGACAGCTAATCCAACAATGCCAGCACAGGGAAAAACTCATCTGAGGAAGGACAACTTGAAGCAGGACTTTTGAGAAAGAGAAAAAAACGATTATTAAGGAGGTGCAATCACATCCCTGAAGTGCACAGTACTTATTTCAGGTGCTTGATTTTTCCACCTATTTAAGTAAAAGATCTTTAGAGAAACCCAGACAAAACAGGACTTCATGCAGCTGCTTTCCAAAGTTATATTCACAAAGTTACTTGGCGGTTAAGAGTTTATTGACATTTTTCCTCTTCTGTTCAGTGTCTTGTTCCTTTATGTGTACTATGCTATGTGAATAATCTATCTTTAGTCCAAACAAGCAACTTTTATCCATGGACTAACTCCCATTATCCTCATCCTGAATATTTCAGTGGCATTTCTATACGTTGCGTCTCAAAGTGACCATCATGAGGGGTCAGCAGAGAACTGCAAGTGCAACCGTTTGTCCACCTTTCAGACAGCAGACACTCAGAAGAGCACACGGACCTTTGTAGAAAAGGAATATAGGTCTGTAGGCAAACCAGATCACCAGTCGTAGCCCACGAGATGTTGGTGCACAATATATCACTATTTTCATACTACTAATTAGCCATGTTCTAGAGAAACTGCTAAAAACGAAACAGCTGATGGATATCCAAAACAGATGATGTCCAGAAGCAAGCAGATCATTAGATCTTTTCCAAAGCCTCTATTTTCCTCAAAGGAGGTTTGCAGAGGCTTGTTTGTGGAGTTTGTTACTAAGAAATAGATATCTGCTACTCACTGCACTATTGAAAGAAACTCATTTGTGATTATGGATCTTCCATCGTCAAGACAGAGCCCTTTCCTTGGGCAAACTCTTTGATTTAGCTATGTAAGATGGAATTCAGACACACAGAGACACGGAAAACCCCTGAACCAACAAACAAACCGATAAAACAGATTGTGTAGCTGATGAATCAAGATGTGAAACTAAAAGTATTTTAGACTTGAAGCTCTGAAAGCTTGTGATAGCTTGCTTCAGAATCACGCTTCTTTTTCCCACAAAAAACCCCAAACACAAACAAACAAAAACAACAACAAAACACCCTCCAAAAGACAACTTTCAGTGACAGGCAGGGACTAAGCCAACAAAAACAAAGTTTAGGGCAGCCGTATCAAGGCCTCCCAGCATCCTGATTTCCTGGGCTTTTGTTCAAGTTCCCAAATCCCGCATTTTCCTGCATATCAACTCTTACCTCATGTCCATGCTTCCAGATTCGGGTTGAAATCCTAAACGTCAGAACATCTGATCCAGGATGTCTCTGCAAATTCATCCTAATCCGAGTAACTTAATTCTTTGATTTAACAGAGAGATGTGGCTTTCTAATTAATTAGATATCAATATTACTCTCAGCAAAAGAACTTCCCACTTAATAAATCTTGTCCTGCAGCCTGTGTTTGGAAAGACACTGTTAGTGCCACAAACAAGTTACAAACACTGTACTTGTACATCATTGCTTTCTGCACAGGATGCCGGAGCCTTATTCTGTGTATAAAGGTACATATGAACATTTCCAGCTGTCCCAGACCTTTGCGCGTAAGATTAAGTTTCTTAAGTAATTTTGTACAAGCCTGAAAATGTAGTTCTGAGCTGTTTCACGGAAAGAAGTCAGGCTTGATTCAGCTATTTTCCCTCCGATTAATTCTCACTGGGCCCCAAGTACGTGCACCTTTGGGTAACCCCATTTCTAAATGTCATGTTTGAATCCAGTATTACGAATTTACTCAGTAAATTCATCTCTGATTTAAGTTGCTGAGATGCTTTTACCTTTTTCCTGTACTCTGGAACTGTGGAGTTCAGTTATTCAGAATAAATGTAGGTTCTCACCCAGCTGACTATATTTTCTACAAATGACTTTTTTTTTGTTTTGGTTTTGGTTATAAAACAGAGTTTGATCGGAATCTGTGGATCATTGTTTTAGAGGGTTTATGGAGAGGAAACCGATCAAGAATTAATTTCAATGAACCTTAACTCTTATTTAGAGTTTTTGCTTCATTTTCATACAATCTCTTCCATATTTTCTAATGGATATAACAAAAACCCTCTTGCATGTTAGAAAAGGAAAGATCTGTTGTTACTGTTAATCACAGGGAATATTTCACAGCTAATATAATGCGCAAGAAAGAAATGGGCAGTAATTACGGCTTTGGACTGGGAAGCACGGCAGTTGGTTTGGGTCCTGTTCCTGGCGGAGGCAGTGTTTCCTAGTGGCCCTGAGTAAATTGTTTTTATAACACATGAACGTATGATGATGTAGCAACGAGAAGTTCCCAGTGTGCAATCAAAGCAATGCATAAACATGTGACCCAAAGATAACGTATTTCTGCCATGCTCTTCACGTACCTGTAAAAAGTAGTAAGTTACTATTCATTAGGCATGGAATAAAAATGTTCCATAAGAATCCCCGATGTTTTGGCATTTGCACCTGAAAACGTTCCCTAAAATATCCCACAAGGGTATTTCTAAAGGAAATAAAGATTTTTCTCGACATTTCTCTTAACCACTTTTTATTAATATTAAAAGCCTAAAAATGTCACCAGTGGCAGGACACAGCTGGAGTTTATTATTCCCGTATTCATAAAGCAACCTTGCCCTCAAATCTTCCTGTTTTGATGTACTGCTTTTGTGTTTCGTAGTGTCAGCATTGATTGAAGCTGATTGACTTCACTCCTGCTGTAGGATACAAAATATATAAAAAAAAAAAAAAGAGTAAAAAAAAAGGAGAAACTGCTTTTGAAGAGACTCGGGCTGTGACTGAGGATGGATGGCAGGAACAGCGCCAGGCGCAGGGATTAATAAATGATGGATTCTGGAGCAGACCAATATATTTCTGAAATCTTCCTGTATTGCAGGGTGCCTGTGTAATACACCGTCCTCAGACCTGATAAGAAGCAAAGCAGAAAACAGCAAACGAACTTTAAGGTATTTGTACAGAGGAAAGTGGCTCTAAGATTTCAGAGAAGCACGTATGTTTGGGTAGGTGCTTCAGTAAGGGATTTCTGGGACAATGAAAGGCTTTCCAAGGTGCGTAGCTTGTAAATACGCTTCTTTTCATATTCAGGGAAGACAGATGACAGGCTAGCTTTAAAAAGTCTATGAAACCATATCTGATGTGAAGCAGACATGCAGTCTGGAAGGAGTTATAAAAAATGTGCCCTGCCTTTTCACGACAGTAAGTGAGATTCAGATTGATACCTCCAGCTAATACCCTGGCATGCGGAAGCACAGCCATTAGGTCAGAACAAGGGAGCTGAAAGCCCTCAAACTAAGTGATGCTTATTTGAAAATAGGATATGAAGGGAGTACAGGACAAGAAAGCAACCCAGATCTTCAGCTGTTTACCCAAGTCATTACAATCTTGAAAAGAATTGGAAAGCCTGATGACTGTTCCTTGAGAGAATTCATATCCTCAATGAATGCAGTTGTCTGGATTTTCCCCTAAGGGAGAAGGGTGAAGAGAAGCAGGTGACAGTAACCTGAAATTGTCAGGAAGATGGAGCTAGGCTCTTCTCGGCCTCACTAAGCGATAGGACAAGGGGCAACGGGTGCAAATTGGAGCATAGGAGGTTCCGGGTTAACATGAGGAAAAACTTTTTCACTGTGAGGGTGACAGAGCACTGGAACAGGCTGCCCAGAGAGGTTGTGGAGTCTCCTTCTCTGGAGACATTCAAAACCCAACTAGACACGTTCCTGAGTGATGTGCTCTAGGTGGCCCTGCCTTGGCAGGGGGGGTTGGACTAGATGATCTTTCGAGGTCCCTTCCAACCCTTGTGATTCTGTGAAATGAAAGTCAGGGGGTGAAGGCAGACAAAGGAGGGGAACGGGCCCTACCTGGGGAGCTACAGCCCCTACCAGGAGAGCTACAGCCCCTACCTGGGGAGCTACAGCCCCTATCAGGAGAGCTACAGCCCCTACCTGGGGAGCTACAGCCCCTGCCTGAGGAGGTGAGATCCTGCCAGAGGAACTGTGCAGAACAGTCTCCAAAAGGGGAATGAATGTTCTCTAAACATGGGTTTGGTTCAGATTTAGCTATACAACACTTTTCTTTTGTTTCAGTATGGTTTTCTTCCTTTTTTTTTGGTACTACAGCACACGTTTGTTTGAATGTCAGGAAATTTTCAATGCGTGGTCTCAGAAGGAAGATTACCTTTATTGTAGGAGGTGTGGAAATGAAGGAAGGAAAGTTATCTGCTGGGGAATTTGAAGGGGAAAAGGTGTGGACAAGAATAAAAGGGAATAAATACAGTTACCTTGGAAAATGTAGGAACAAAACCAGTGTGATTATATGAGCCTCCTTATCTGTAATCCTGGGGTTGTAAACCAAACTTTAGGAAAAAATCTGTCTTTTTTGGGATAATGATCAGTGTGGGGTCAGCTTGTGGTGGGCTCTCAAAGTTAGTTCTACCATGCTCTTTCTTGGTCACAGTTTATCACAATTTGAAAGTAGATTAAAGCCCTTTGTCACTACAAGAGAGACCGGTCAACCTTTCTGGCACTCCTGAAATGCAACTACATCTTTATTAACATTTCAGTCCCTGTGTTCAGTGACTAAAAGGATTTTAAAAAAAATAAAAAAATAAAATAAAAAAAGATCCCCAGTTGAAAGAAAGCCAGACAACCTTTCTCCAACCTCTGGAAAATAAAAATAAAGCCCTCATAAACAAAAACTCCTGGCAACAGATCTACATGCAGAATGCATTTATCAGTGTAAAGCAAAGTGAACCAGACCCTTAAGAGGGACAGTACTGTATGAATAAATGTTAAGTGTTCCTACTTGGCATTCGTTCATTAGTCTGTCACAGAAATGTGATGTACCACCCAGTGACTCTTTAGCAAGTATACAAGATGGACAACAATTTTTGGCTATAAATGTCAGTAGGATGAGGTAGGTAAGCATGGGAATATGTCGATTAGCAAAACTACAAGTGGCTCATTGACGGAAGCTTTGCAAAATAAGACTAAAACCATGCTCTGTCATTCCACTGCACTCTGCTTGATGTCACATGGAGGAAAAATAATATGTTGTAAAGGGTCTCTAAGAGTGAAGAAAAGCACAGAAGTGAAATTTAATTTATACTGTGCATAACTTGATGCAAAATTCAAACAATGACATATCGTTGTGATGGACAACAGAAAGGCCTTTTCACAGAAAACTGAAATTCCCGTTGGAAACACTGGTTTACACTGTCCTGTCAACACAAACTCTACTTTTCAGTGTTTCTGTACTGTAACTCTGCTCGGGTAGGTCAAGCTAGGTCAAGGAAACATCAACAGCTGTGTTCTAGGAAACAAGGGCTGGCGTATAACATTTCTGAATAATCAGCAGTGTTCCCGGGGGATATTTTCTTTCCTTGGAGCCTGCACAAAGCCAATATCTGAATATGGCATTAGAGAGGATGTCATTTTTTCTGTGAAGGTTGAGCCCGTGTCTGTGTTTTTCTATGAACGATTTAGTGCGTTGGCTTTTTCTTTTTATTATTACCGGTTTCTCTACCAGCAAATTGTATTCTTTCTACTTGCAATTCTAGGTTAGAATCATGAAATGGAAGAACTCTAAATATCTCTCTTTTTTTTTCATCTAAAGGTGATGAAAAGTAAGGTAAAAGTGTCAACACTTTTCTCTCCCAAATTCGGGAGCTGTGTACAATGTACTTTGAGATGAATGTGAAGCTTCATAAACTGGGAGAATAAACGTCAGTAGATAGCTATTACAGGTGGGAGGAGTATTAAATGGCAGAAACCAGAAGCTCGTGATGTTTTAGGGAACAGTGACCGATATTTTCAATCAGTTCATCAAACAGCAAATCTTGAAATGTTATAGTTCATCCTGCGCACAGAAAAAATGGGTTATAAAAAGAGACGTAGAAGCTATTTTAATGAAACAGACTGATAGTCTGGCAGTAAACTGTACCTGATGAACTGGATGAAAGCCAAAAAAGAGCAAAACCTGAAAAGACATAAATCTAATGTCATCATTTTTGCAATAACTTCTTAAATTGTTTCTGTCATTGAATAGTTACACTTAAAAAACTATCATACATCTTGAGCTTCAGTAATTAACTTTTTCTTTCTTTTTTATGATTCCAGGAAAAGATGATTTAAGAGGTTTTGTCTCTTAGAGACTCTGGCTGACAACGTTCGTGTCTGAGGTACAGCACGATGTATTGGTGTTACCAACCTGGTTTACCTTGTGCCTTAATGTGCTGCAGAGCTGGCTAGGGCTTATGTCCCACTGGAGACGCTGATCAGCGCTGCACTAGGCCAGCCGAGCTATCTGGTATTTATCAACAAGGGTAGATGCACGATTTACGAACAGGCACTGTGTTATCACCTGAGGCCAAAACATTAGACAATTTTAATACATAGAGCACTGGAGACTTTTGCAGCTCAAACAACTGCAGCTGCATTATTTTTTTGTTTAACCAAAAGAGGTCCTCAATGCAAAATTTCCCAATATTGAAGTAGTATTCTGATCCTCATAGAAACACAGAATGGTTTGGGTTGGAAGGGACCTCACAGCCCATCTAGTTCCAACCCCCTGCCATGGGCAGGGACACCTCCCACCAGCCCAGGCTGCCCAAAGCCCCATCCAACCTGGCCTTGGGCACTGCCAGGGAGGCAGGGGCAGCCACAGCTTCTCGGGGCACCCTGTGCCAGGGCCTCAGCACCCTCCCAGGGAAGGATTGCTGCCTCCCAGCTCAGCTCCAGCTCCCCTCTGTCAGTTTAAAACCATTCCCCCTTGTCCTATCATTGCCCCTTGTCCTACCAGGACTCACCTGGAAGCCAGCTCAGAACAGAAAGACAGACAAACGCACAGAAGTTAGGAGTTTTATTCAGGCCTGAGCACTGCAGAACTCTGAACAGGACCCAGAAGAGTCATTTCGAGATGGCAAAGGAGCACACAGCTCTGTGAAAAGGCAAATACCTTGAGCTAGCAGAAACCTTAATCACTGTCACAAAACTCTTCCTATTCCTTTTGCTTCATAAACTCTTTAAATAGACTCTCTAATTAAATACCACAGGATTCTGTGGTTCGAACAGGATGACTAAAGGCGAACCACTGCTCTTGCAGGGACGAGCGTAACCACAAGTCTATCAGAAGACAAAGTCTCGAGGAATATTTTCCCCCAGTTTGTGGATGATAATAGTGGAATTAATGGAAAATCATTGAAAGACCACTGGACTTAGATTTAATTAAGAATTGCATGAACCACAGCAGAGCAGCAGTGTAGTGCACAGTGTGAAATATAATTGTTAATGTAAAGGTTAATGAGTTAATTAGCCACATTTAAATGTTTAATTCAAATAAATGCTCATCCATTATCTGTAATGGAAGCCATTTTGTTTCCTCTATTTACACAGTCTAGGGTTTTCTATCCTCGATATTCTCTATAGATATGAAATTCAACATATGGCAAGCTGGCTTTGGGTAAAAACTGGAAAAAAATTATTTTAAAAATGAGCTCAATTCTAAATCTAACTTTTTATTTCCAACTATAACATAATGGACTTGAGTGAGGTTTAAGAGACATCCTAGAGCAATCCATAATAATTAATCTGCGTGACTGGATTTGGCACAAATCAGACACACCTTGCTTTTAGGCAGCAGTAAATTTACACCGCGAGAGACCGGCACAAGAGTACTACTGGCTACGTCCTGGCTCGGTTAGCCTGGATACCGAGCCAACATGTTACTTCTGGCCAGAAAAGCAGCAAGGGATGAGAAGGAAAAAAAAAACCTTCTGATTTTTCTCAAATGAGAACACAAATATATCGTTGCAGCTTAGGTTTGTAAAAGTATTCCGAAGATTTTTTTATTTATACCCAGTGTGTAAGGGGGCAGAGGGGAGTGAGGTAAATCTTACTTTTTACGTAGAAAAGTGATGATCTGTGATTGTTACTTCCTCTGTGGGAAGTGGGACTCTGAGTTCCAGCCCAGGACTGAAATGTGAGTACACAGCTTTTACTGAAGAGTGTGTTTATTACATTATTAGCGTTAGGAGCTTGCTATTTACAAAGAAGAGATAGGTCTTATGTGTTGTGATTTCCTTATGACAAAATGGGAGAAACATGATATTACAGGGGCTGTAATAGAAAGAAAGGTGTTATTCTTTATTCAGAATTATGTTGTCTCACTTTTTTTCTCAATTAAAAATCAAAGAAATTGCTTTGTATTTAAATTTGCTTACTTATGGTAAAAGTTGAACAATTTGGGACATTGGGTAGATTAAAATACGTTTCTACTCATGTAATTTACCTAGTAATGTAGTATAATCTGCCATTATTAGGATTTCTATTACAAAGGTTTAGGTTGAAGATGCTTCTAGTTGTTGTTTGGTCCCATATTTCAGATACATATTTTTAGAGTGACACGCAATTTAACTGCTAATTTACATTTCCATGCTCTCTTAGGGGTACCCGTATCAGATCATTCCTCATGACTGTAAATCCAGTTTCTGGGTGCCTGCTGTTGCATTAAAACCACGGCAACGGAGCAATACGCCAGTGTGAAAATGCTCTGCTGGGTCAAACATCTTCAAACGATCCTAAAAAGGGCATATCCTGAAATGGGTTTGAAGTTGCAGAGTTCTGGAAGAGTTTGTGCCAGACTGCATGCACATCTTCCCCACTCCACTTGTCTTTTGCTTTAGCAAGCGGAATGAGTTTGTGTTCTTCTGCCCTTTCTGGTCTCGTTCTTCTTGTGTGTGTGTGTGCAGATCTCAGTTTTCTTGCAACCTTCCTTTCCAGCCATGCACTTTTTTTCCTGTGTATCTAGCACCTAAGGCAATGGAGGAACACTGACAGACCCCTAATGACAAAAGTCACCAACATCTGCAGGATGTAGTGTGGCCAGCATCCCACTGGGCACCAGCAGTGCATGTCCCAGTGCCATCACCTGGTGTCAAGCTCCCTTGTGTACCTTAATTCATATGTGAGCGTTACTAATTCCTGCACAGCCATGGCCTGACTATCCAGCACCGCAAAATGAAAGACTGGCTCCCAATTCTAAAACATAATCAAGTCCTACCCTATGACATATCTTGAAGGTCTTTTCCAACCTTAATGATTCTATGATTCCGTGACATGTAGATAAGACCTGTTGCAGATCACACTGCCCACTTCATCCTAATTCTGTTTTGCCATCATCTTTTGCTGATGTCTTTCTACCCTTTTATCACCACTGGTACCTATGTGATGCTGTCTTTGATCTGTGCTTGTCTGTATGCACTCACTCCACCATCTTTCAATTACATCGCACCACTTTTCACCTCATCCAAATAATGTGATTCAGGTTACTCTCTGAACACCAAAATTATCATGCTGTTCAGGGGAAACAAGCACTTGATATCTTTTCAAAACTGTACTCCTGATTTCCTTGGTTCAAAGGGGGAATCAAGCCATGAATCTGTTAGTGCTGCTTCAGCTTGAAAACAGGTCTTTGTACAGACAACTGGCCTTTGAGTCCCCGTCTGCGACTATTTATTTTACTCTGAAGCAAGCCAGCATCAAAGACACTGAGGAATAGTGACAGGCACCATAGCTTGAATCTTTCGTAACACTGATGCATAAAAGTGTCATGACACTGCCAAGGATCAGTCTGCTATTCAATCTTTGGACAATAAATGTGTATATTTTGGAGGGATGCTTTACAAGTTGAAAGGTCTCTTTCACCCTTTCCTCTCCCCCACCCTCCTACCACCAACCCAAGCCCTCAGTGATTCAGTCTTGGTGGAGAGCCAGGTCTCATTTTGGGAAATTTCTCACTATTTGCCAATTTTTCAGCAATAAATATGTTGATCAAAACAAAATGCAAAGCTTAGGTCTTCCACCAGCCTGCTTTCCAAGTTGTAGTAGAGTGAATCCAGAACTCTGCTAGACCTTTATCTTCTGAAAACTTGGTTAAATTCAGTTAAGGCTAAACTAGATTAAAAATCATTAAAGGAGTCAGACATACTATCATATAATTTTCATTTCCTTAGTAGGTGGAAAATTATCTATGATATACCCAGCTCTTCTGTTTTAAGCAAGTTCATAGCCATTAATTAATGATACCAGATATCTGACATGAATTGTGACTGACAGGCTTTGAATGAATAATGTTCCTGCAAAGACTATTCAATCCAAACAAGACTGCTAATGTGCCATTCCCAAAGGAGTAATGCACTGAATTAGGTGTATATTACTCAATATATTGTTTTCAGAATCGTGTGTATGAATGAAAACTCCCCTGAAATACATTTCCTTTAAAATTACAGCACATGTTTTATTTGAGTGGATGCTGAGATAAGAAAGTGGACTGGCAAGTGGCTAAATATTAAGGATTAATTTCCTTGGTATTATTTGAAAAAGATTACTTTCTTCTAACAGGTAACTTTCCACCAGAAAGCTAAAGAACATGCAGTCTTCCAGTTCACAGGTTTCAATTATGGAAGAAGGAGATGGTATACAGCACAAGGGTGGAAAAGTGAGAATGTCTCAGAAGTAAGAGGAACACAATATTTGTGGTGGTTGATTTTATACAAAATGTGGGATCAAACTGGTAATTTTTAGCCTGATTTTCTAAGAAAATGGAATGTTTACACATATTTGCTTGTCTCACTTCCCTAAAACTCTTAACCTTGCTGCCCACTTTCACTCAAATTTTGCAGAAGGGCAAACACCTCAAAGACATTTAAAATTAATAAACAAAATATTAAAAATCTATAAATGAATAGAAGAAAGATCCTGTTAATATTTCTCAATGTCGGAAACACCGCTTTATAGTCTCAGTCCATGAGGGTCAGCATATGATCTGCACAATGCCAGAGGAAGCCAGAGGTTTTGTGGGCTCTGTGGTTCAGGAACTACCTGCCCTTACATTTTGGCCCCTGAATCTTTAGTAACCTGAAGGAAGCAGAACTGTGTGTATATCCAAAGCTCACAATGTCACAAGCCTTTTTTTTTTTTTTTTTAAAAATGCTCTTAAACATTGTACATCCACTTTTGTGGAGCTTGATACATCATCAGAAAAGTAAAAAAAAAGTGGAGCTGTGGTTCCCAGTCTGGTGAGCGCTGCTGCTAGCCCATTTGGTTATAGATGGGAGAATTTTTTGAGAAGAGGAAGAGTTCTGTTGCAATTTAAGTGTGAACCCTGGGATTCTGCCAACACGGTATGGGGTGGTAGGAACAGCATTGCCAGTCCTGAACAAGCTTCCCACGCCTGGGCGGTGCTGGCAGTCGACTAAATCTTTTCTTATTTGTTCCTACCCAGATACCTGCGAGAAATGGTAACAATAATCGTGTGAAGTAATGACTTGTTTGCAAAACATCGCAAGTCAAGTCAAGTTTTTTCCAGAAACACTTTCATACCACCCACCATCTATTCCTGCCAATTTTTGTTGCTCTCTCTGACAGTTACATTTGCAATTTGATTAATGACTTCATTCCAGTCCTTGGAGTATGTTTTACATTACTAGTTCCAGAAAAGAAAGGCAAGTAATTAGACAAATGCAGTGAAGTAGCTGAAAAAAACTTTTAAAAGTTGTAAATGTCGTAAGAAAGTAGCATGAATAAATGTGACAGAATGAGGGGCCTCTAAAAATATCCGCTTCAAATTGAAGGTTTCTTTTTTTTTCCCCTGCATTTTTTTCTGCTGATTTGAACAAGGCAGCCAGGTCTTTGCTAAACGCACAAAGGAGCACGAGGAGTATGTTAAATGTTAATCTGGTCTAAATTATGAAGAAGGTCTTAAAAGTGAAGCTTCTTGTTCACCTGCAGGTTACTGGTCATAAAGCACAGCAAAATCAGTTCAGAAAACTTGCTTTAATTGTGACTCACAAACATTATTCTTTGTGCCAAGTTGATAATTGAGATAGTTATTTTCCATGATGTGCAACAGCAGCTGTGGGCTATAACACAGACAAGTCATCTTCGCATTGCTCATTATTTTTCAGTAATTGACTAATTTTATCCTTCACACCTGTCTTATATAAAACCTGGTGGTATCGCAATAACCTAAAAAAGTCAATCCTGTACATCTCTCCTTAAGGACTTTCTGAAAAACCTTTAGAAAAGCACCATATTTTAACCTTTTGTCAAGACCCAAGTTTGGATAAGCCAACAATATCACCTTTATATGACTTATGCGTAATAAAACTTGTACATGGGTTTGAATTAGTTGGGAATTCTGTCTTTGACATGACCAGAATTTTTTGCATGAATTGTCAATTAAGAGGTGCAATTTGAAATGCAGACAAGCGTTTGGAAGTGATACATATTGCTCGTGATATTGCCTTGATGCATAGCTTCCATTTGTGCACCCATTAAAGACACAGCTCTGCAGCCTTAACAAGAAAGTATTCAGAGCAGGTGGAAAGGAGAGGGACTGGTTATCAGGGAGTGCAGTGACAGGACAAGGAGGATGGGTTTAAACTAAAAGAGGAGAGTCTGAGATGAGATCTGAGGCAGAAATCCTTCCCTGTGAGGGTGCTGAGGCCCTGGCACAGGGTGCCCCGAGAAGCTGTGGCTGCCCCTGGCTCCCTGGCAGTGCCCAAGGTGGATGGGGTTGGATGGGGCTTTGGGCAGCCTGGGCTCGTGGGGGGTGTCCCTGCCCATGGCAGGGGGTTGGAACTAGATGGGCTGGGAGGTCCCTTCCCACCCAAACCAGTCTGTGATTCTGTGATTCATTCTATGATCCTACGAAATATAACGAGAAGAGATTTATCTGTCTTGCTTCAAACTAGCAATATGAAATCAGTCTCTAGTTTTGTGAGAAGTACCTTCTCTAGATATTCCTTAGAAAACAATGGCTATTCCAAAATTGCTGTTGCTTTTGTTGTATCCAGCGTTGTTTTGAAGGGCTTATGCTAAAGCAGATTTCAATTTCTTCTGGACATGCTTGTCTCTGTGTTGGTGTTCACTTCAGAAGCCTCTAGGGTTTTATCTGAACTGACTGAAGCTATGTTGGATGAATGTGGACCTTGGGATTTCTTGGAAGAAACACCCAGTACTGACATTTTCTAAGGTCTGACATTTCTACCAAAATAACAGAATAACTGAGGTTGAAATCACCTCTGAAGATCACCTAGTCTGATTCTTCTGTTCAGACAGGGTCAGCTAGAACAAGTTTCCCAGGACTGTGTCCAGCTGGGTATCCTCAAGGATGGAGGCTCCACAACCCCTCTGTCAAAAGTCTTCCAGCATTTGATCACTCTCACACTAAAAAAACTTTTATGTTTAAGTGGAATTTACTGTGTTTCAGACTGTGTGTTTTATGCATTGGGTAAAACCCTATCGCAAGTCAAACCAGTTGGCTGAAACAACAAATAAGAAGTCCTGAAATATTCAGAAGACAGTCATAACTAAAGAGGACTGTAAAGTTCATAATTATTTTATACAGACTGGAAAACCTGGCTTACATAAAATTGATAATAGATAATATAACTTCAGAAAGTCTGACATACGTTTAATAGAGTAGTCCCAGTTCACTGACATTTTAGTTGTATTCAGCCCTACTGCGTATACATTTTATCAGGGACAGTACTGGGGGACTGGGAGCGGGGGGGAGAAATCCCTTCGAGAAAATGTTCCCAGTGGTTATTACAGAATGCTGAATAAAAGATTAAAATGACCATATGGAAGTTAAGTTTTTGTTATACCAGATTTATTGTAGTTATATATCAGCATAGTAATAAGCAGAAAAACCAACTTTTTGTTAATGTGGTAGTTATGGTTGTTATCACTCATACGATTAAAACAACCCCACAATTGCTGCTCATCAATATTCAGCCTCCCTGGGGAAAAGAAAAATGGTAGAAAAGGATCCCTGTAATGCCCATACGTTGATGGAAAAGATGGAGCTTGGCGTAAGGAGAGTAGCTCCCCTCATACAACATCCTATTAGTTCCTGTATTACAGCACATCTCTGGTGAGGTAGTCCTTAAGGAGCAAGTTGGGAGCTCTTTCACTTCGGGGTATTGCACATCCATTCTTCAAGCTCAGAATGCCTTATGTCCTTCAAATTATCTTTCACATCATCTCTTAAATTGAAAAATCCTAAACCCTCAGGGCTCCCCATCTCTGTTCTCTCTCTCCCCTACTCACTGGGTCAAGGGCTTTCCTTCGTTTCCTCATGACCTCATAAATTAAGCTGTTTAGCATCCTGCAGCTTAATGTAAAGCAAATTAGACATGTTCAAACTGTGTTTATTTCCTTTGTCTTCCCCCTACCGCCACCTCTGTTACAGGGAGTGGTCCCTGTTACCTGACCTCATAAAAGCAAGAAAGTTCTAATTATCAAAACTGTCTTGCTATTTTCACTGGCACTTGGTAAATTAACAGAAATCAAATAAATAATCTGTGGCAGCCTATAATCTATTTTTTTTTATCATAGCAGTCCCTTTGACAGGACATGTGTGACTCTCTGCTAGAAGCATCAGCCTATAAGTTTCAGTCCTTCTGAAGAGAATGTGTCCGTGTAAAGCCCTTCTCAGACCTTCTAATGAGGTTAACAGCTTCTGTCTTTAAGCATCAACTTCACATCCTCTGACTTGAAACGCAGGTTCTTTAGTTAAAGAAAACAAGGGCTGATGCACTTGCACAGTGAATGTGAAAAATGCTGTACGTATTTTTTCATATTTCTGCAGTTTGAACATTTTGGTGTGGTTCCTCTGTAATCCTAATGTCACTTCAGTGCTGTCATGTCCGTTCTCACTACCGTTCACAAAAACAGCTGTTCACAGTTTTTTTAGGATATGGCTGCATCCAGTCAACATGACAATGGACAAGGCAGAGGGCAGTGGTTCTGGATTGTGGCTGCAGCTCTTTCATGTGTCTTGGAGACTTTACATGTAGCTACGAAAATAAGTTCTTATAAGCCAAGTAGGCACAGCAGCATCTAGACCTTTCACTGGAGATAGTGCTGCTCTATTACATCTGATACTGAAAAATATTATAAAATGTCATAAAAGTATGTGTTCCCCAACGTTACCTTCTAACATAGCATTAAACAGCTGCACATGGCAGCCAGTGATAACAATGGGTTCAAAGAGCCCTGAATTTCTAATAGTTTCACATATTTCTATGAGCAAATTGCTGACTCTTTCCTGAAGTAAAAAACTGTATTTTATCTGCTGATAAGCTTTGGAAAATCCCAGTCTGCAGCTCATCAGAAGCATCTTTGGATCAGTGTTATCTAAGGAGTTCAGAGCAGCAAATCTTAGTTATTACATGCGCTTGGACAGGCTGGAGGAATGGGCTGAGAGGGATCTCATCAAATTCAGCAAGGACCAAGGCAAAGTCCCACAGCTGCGATGGACCAGCCTCCTGCTAGGGTGTGGACTGGGCCTTCCTGGCCATGGAGAAATCCACGTGGTCTAGCACTGTTACAGGTAGACGGCCAACACATCTAGAACCAAAAAGGAGCACAAGTATGCATGAGTTTTCCAAATTTCCATGCAAAGATGTCTCAGGCTTTGTTACTTTGTGCTGTTTCATTTTTATTCCTCAGGCATGGAGCTCCATGACGCTGTCTGAAGAAGGCTGTGCTTTTGGATGAAATGTTGATCTGCTGAGAGCAGACCTTTCCTTTGGTAGGCAACGGAGTACAGAGGCAGGAAGGAGCCAACACAGACAGCACCGCCTACTGCCTGTTCTTCAGTTCAAATTACTGAAACAACCACTGACAGCCTTTTAACAGCACGTTTCAGCAGAGGTCAATGCTAAGGAGGAAGTCATGATATTCAACTTCATCATGCATTTTCTCACCTTCATGCCCAGAGATGCAAAGATGTATGAAGAGCTGGTGAATGACCTCTGGATGTCACGCTGATTAATTGGTGAAGTTTGCTTTCACCACTGGATACCAAGTGGCCTGTCAGATTAATTATCATGCCCTCAGAAATCTATTTCTCTTCCAGTGCCTCCTCCGAGAGTCCCTGTAACACGCCTCATGCAGCGCAGGGCCTTTCCAACCAACAGTTCTGGGGATCATGGAAGCTGCTTCTAAACATCCTCTGTCTGTTGCAATGGATAAATAAACCAGTTACTCATTAGCAGCTCTAAATTACTGTTTACACATGTTAAAAGGCAGATTTTCCAAATTACGTGACAGAAGTTAGAAATGGCCATTGTTAGAATGATATAGTGGACAGTAACAATGTAAACATTTTAATAAGCAAGTTTACTTCTGGAAACATGGTTGTATCTAGGAATTACATGAATCTCACAGAAAGCTTGAAATCTTGCTTCTGCAGAAGTGAAAAAGCAGGAACCAAATCCTCTCTTCCACGTTTTACGCTAGTCTAATTTCATGTAGTCCTGGGTCCAGTCGGTAGTTTAATCACGCATTCTGGAAACAATTTCAGGATCTCAGATTGTCTTTCTGAGACAGCTTGGTGTTCACCAGATTTGGATTTAAATGACCAGAGATAACAGCATACAAAGAAAAATAGTTCTGCCATGAGCTAAATGTGCTTGTAGCTCTTTCTGTGTTCTTTTCAAGGGCCTCTTACCACTGAAGCTCTGAAGTGTCTTCCATTTTTAGGATGCAATGAAATTATAGTCTCTCATGTCCCAGCCACATTTTGTATTTCTGCCTTACTTCAATATAATTCTGTATTTTTAACTTGTCCTCTTTCCTTTTTTTTTTTTTTTCTTTTTCCCATGCCCACCTTTTTATTTTCTGTGCTGGATTTACTGTTCTGTGATGCTGACTTTACCATAGTGAAAACAACATCATTATGGTCTTCATAAGAAGAATCTTTTATTTTATCCATATGTCTTTTGAAAGCTGAAGAAAAGAATTTATCAGCTGAGTGAGTGGAGTTTGTACATCAGTATTTAAGATTATAGACAGGTGGAATTGCTCCAAATGAGGTCAGTAGTTACAGAGAAATACAGGTACGTTAGTTTCTGGATGTTTCAGGTTGTGGTTTGCTGGCAAACTAGAAGATTGTGCAAAAGAGTACACAGAGAAAACAAAGTTCACTTACTATACGGGATGAACATAAACAGTATAAAAAGAAGAGGATATGAGGATGGAGAATGGACCTTTTCCTGTCATTTGTCATTGGCGTGACCAGAAGGTCGAGGAAGGGGATTGTTCCCCTCTACTCTGTCCTTGTGAGACCCCACCCGGAGTCCTGTGTCCAGCTCTGGGGCCCCCAGCATAAGAGAGATGTGGACCTGTTGAAGTGAGTCCAGAGGAGGCCACGGAGATGATCCGAGGACTGGAGCCGCTCTGCTATGGAGACAGGCTGAGCGAGCTGGGGATGTTCAGCCTGGAGAAGAGAAGGCTCCGAGGTGACCTCACTGCAGTCTTTCAATACTTAAAGGATGGAGAGGGACTCTTTACTTGGATAGATAATGATAGGACAAGGGGTAATGGGTTTAAACTAAAAGAAGATAGATTTAGATTGGACATTAGGAAGAAATCTTTCCCTGTGAGGGTGCTGAGGCCCTGGCACAGGGTGCCCCGAGAAGCTGTGGCTGCCCCTGGCTCCCTGGCAGTGCCCAAGGCCAGGTTGGATGGGGCTTTGGGTACCCTGGGCTGGTGGGAGGGGTCCCTGCCCATGGTAGGGGGTTGGAACCAGATGATCTTTTATGATCCCTTCCAGCCCAAGTCATTCTATGATTCTACGATTTCAGTGAGACATGCTTACTAGGTCATATCGATTTTCAGAATTCAGGATTCCTGTACCTCTGCCAGAGACACAGAAAAGGCCCGTGGTGGTGGGCATGACACGAAGCTAACGGCATGTCTGGGACAGGAGCAGTTTGGCTATCCCCTGCCCTTGGGTCAGCAGCAGATGGCAACCTGTAGCAATGCAACAGCTCCTCCTGGGAGTGTGCACATCTGCACACCCACCTCATTGTCCAACCACTGTGTAAGACTCCAGAAAGGACACAGCAGCCTGAGAGGAGAATGGGCTGGTGTGCAAACTGGGCTGATGAAAGAACAGATGGATTGGCTGCTCTGTTTTTCAGTTGTGAAAGTTGATTTTTTTCATTGAAAAAACCAGCATGGTTTGAGGGAAAGGACAGAAATAGGCAATCTGCATAATTTCCAAATTCGAGACCAATATTACTTTCTTATCTATGAAGAGGCAGTTGGCAAAGATGTATTAACTTGATATTCATGCTTCATCCAAATAATACAAGCAGACTTTCAGACCAAAGTAATTGGAAGTCCTTTGAATAGTGTGTGTGGGTTTGTGGTATATTTTAGATACAATTTATTTCAAAATTATGCAGAATATGCTTAGTAAATTACATTTTCTATGTCATGAAGGATATCATTCTGCTGTAAGAATTACAAGGTCATGAAACATTGCTTTTTTTTACCTGCTTTAAGCATGATCAAGCAAAGTTAAATACAACAGGCCGCTAGAGCCAGGCTGCTCAGACTCATTCAGGGCCAAGAAAGTCTCTTAGTAAGGTCTAGTTTAGCAGTGTTGGAGCTCTAATTAATCAGTACCAAGGTGCATAATGATCATTTGTGCCAGCCTTTCCAAAAGACACAGGTCCTCAGAATTTCATTTTTGAGCCAGACATATCCGTAACAATTAACAACCACCATTAACACAGTAAAACCTTCGAAGTGATTGTATCCAGTCTGTTAACCAAGCTAATTAGTGACACAAATAAGTTCTGAGACAACTGGCCTGTCCCACCCATCTTCACAACTGTCCTTCAGGAGCAATGCCTTTGTTTCCCTTTGTAATGGAGATATCTCTGGACAAAAGACACCTTCTTGTGCTTTGTCACAGCATCAGAGGGCAGGGTTAGGGTTATCAGCTCTTCCCCTCCTTCGCCACAATGTACATACCACCTCCAAGAGGTGCTTTTACAAATTAATGCTCTTACAAGTATTTATTTATTTATTTATTTATTTATAGGCAGGCAGATTCTGCTTGAGGTGACCTCATGACTCATGATAGGAACTTAAGGAATCGGTTTAATATCTACCGAAAGCCATTTTTGCACCATCTTAACCATGTTAGGTGCATGGAGAATGATTTGCAGAAATCAAGAGAAAAAAAAAAAAGACAGAATGGCAATCATTTATGCTAAAGACAAGAAGAAATAAAAGGGTGGGTTTTTGGGTTTTTTTTTTGCAAAGAGGAAGGTGCTGTTTTCCAAGCCTGTGATCTTTAGGACAAAAAGTAATGGATATAAACTGTCTTGAAATACTTAAATCAGGTATCAGGCAGACTTTGAGACATTCAGAGCTTCAGTATGATCACTTCACCAGATGCTTCCCAAAGCATTTTTCTTCTCTATAGTCAGAGCTTTTACCATTTTTAGAGCCTTCTTTAAGACAAATGACAGCCAAACCCCACACTTTCTTTAAAGAAGTCTCATTATACTGAAGGCTCCCCAATCACATCTTCAAGCAATTTAAACCACTCCTTCCCCTTTTCTGGTACTAGCGAAGATATTTCCACATAGATCATTTTTACTCTGCAGATACATTAGTCTACTGGCTGTTACAGTGCACCGTGGTTTGCAGCAGATATATTATCTTTTTTTTCTTCTTCAAGGGAACCTCCCGTGACCCTAATATTTAACGTCATCAGAATTGAGTGGTGCATGATTATCACATTCTGAGCTTGGTTCCCTTGTGCAGCGCAAACTTTGTGTAGCTTCACTTTCCAGAACCAGCTCCGGAGCTGCCCGTGTTGCTGTGTTATTTTCCATTTTGAAAAGTTGAGCATAGAGCCATAGAGAGGAAAATTTAAATGAAAAAGTTCCTAATGCAGTCTGGCTATGACATGATTACAACTAGGTTAAATGTATTAGTTCTCCACATATTACACTAGAGGTCATACAACATCTAATTTATTTCCTTGACTTTCACATTTCACACTCCCCTGAATGTAATTTCTTTCAATTTTCCCTGCTGTCGGTAATTGGTGTGCCACACATCTCTCTTCTCCAACAGACTCAGTCTGATTATACTGGCACTGCATTCTGTGTATCTATTAAGAACCAGGGATCAAACTTTCCCCCAGGCCTGGTTTCCACTTCTCTCTCTCATACTCATTCATTTGTTAAGGGCACGAAGTCCTCACATATTTCACATTTAGAAAGGTTAGTACTTTCTTAAGAAGAAAAAAACCCAAACCAACCCGCCCCACAAAACTTGCCCGTGGCTGAGGCTGTCTGTCAGACCTCACATTTGTCTTTGCTTCCTCTCCACCCCGTGATGCCTTGCAGTGTTTTCAGGAATGTCTTGTTTAATGCAGACAAGGATTAAAACTCATCTTGCAAAGTATTTAAATGATAGTGACAATGACATGTAAAGTTTGGGTTATTTCGTAAACTGTTATAGGGAAAAGAAATGTTGAAGAAGACAAGAGTTCAATTTTGTTTTCAGATCTCAAAGTTTTTGCCACACTTATTGCATTCATGAAGAGTTTCTCAGGGTCTGCCTCTGTTTGTAGCACCAGTCTTATGATCGTGGAAGTCTACTGAGTTCCAGCAAGGAGGCATTTCCTACGTCTAGCTTCAAAACCTAGCAGAGAATCTGAACTGTAATTTCTTGAAAAGATCTGTGCAGATCCTCTCAGTAGAGACTCTATCATTGTTCCCCAGCTCTAAGTGGTTCAGTCTCCAACGAAATATTCCTTTATATATCTCTTATATGGTCCCATGTATTAATCCTGTGGCAGAAAGAAGCAGGATCTCTGTGCACCTGACCTACTTCTATCATTTTAACTGCTTCACACTGTTCCTCAGGTTTTAAGAACCTGCATTTTGTTGTTCTCTTGGCACCTGACTGAAATAATTATTACTTTGCTTCCACATTTACAGCTGTAAGTTATGTGAAAAAGATCTGCAAGCCAGCAGCAGGATAGGTTGTAAGAAGGAGAAAGGAACCCACAGGGACATCTAGTCCAGCATCCCTTGTCTCTTGGCCCGCCCTCAACTCCTCATCCCTGTTGCTTTTGCCAGCAGCTCAATCTGAACCTACTTCTGTGGACTTTTGAAGCTGTGAGTTAGATGATGATTTACTTTCAACCATCTGAAAGACATCAGGGCTGTCATGTCATGCCAGGCCTGCAGAAATCATTCCTGTATGAATCTGAATGTCCCCTCTCAGAAATGTTCTGGTACTATGAGGTGATTAAAAGCTGTGTTTTTTAAAGGATGCTGGAAATACGGTAATACAAAGACTCATAATCTACCGTACATCCGCTTGGGGAGGATTCCACAGTGCTGGGAAATTTCCCAAACAAAGTGATCAATTCAGGATTAATTGTAGGATTTTGTTAATTCAAATCCATTTTGATTTTCAGATCTCTTATTGCAAGTTTTGCTGCTGAAACATTTCTATCTGCAGTATTTCTTTCCTGTAAATGGTGAAAAGGAGTGGTTTGATTTTTTGAGTGATCTCCAATAACTTTCCATTTTTAATAGGACCTGTTTTGTTTGGGGTTTTTTGGAG
>VWZZ01007925.1:237111-318896 GCA_013399095.1 Psophia crepitans | reverse complement strand
CCTCCCTTCTCTAATTTTCTGAGTCAAATTTCATGCATCATTCTATGCATTTCTACTCAAAATCCCTCTTTTGAAGAATAAAATATACCCTAATTGCTTGTGGCTGTGTAATATCATTAAATAGTTTATCACAGAATCTGCTAAGTCACAGATATAGCTGCAATGACATAACTGACAAATAATTAGATCTAAGTATAAAAATGCTTGCTAATTGCTCATCCGTTACCATTTTGTATACAGAAGGCAGTTAAAAATAGAAAAAGCTGACAGGAAACTCTGTCTAAAGGGCAACTCTTGTATTTGTCCTTCCAAGTGCTCTAGGTCTCTGCCACGATGGTGGGCACTCGCCGCAGAGTTAAAACCAGTGTTTCTACAGAGGAAGCCCCTGAGATGTCTGATGCTACCACCGAGATGAAGCTGGTAAGGAATGAGACTTCAGTACAGGCTGTAGGTTGCAATGAGTGCCCAGACCTTTGATCATCTGTTGCGTCAGGTGGCTGAGTTGCAGGAAACAGTTAAAAAGCTGCACAGTATTAGAAAGGCTGAGGCAGAGGTAGATAAGTGGTTTCAGAACCATGTTTCTGCGTCAGACACCACATAGAATGAGGCACCTTGGACCCTGCTGACCCACAAAAGCAGAACTCTGTCTCGGTGTCCGCCCTCCATTTTCACAACCAAAATCAGATATGAAGCTTCAATAGCTATAGACATCCAGGAACAAGGTCTGCAAGGAGAAGCTGTGCCAGCAGCAGACAGTGGATACCATAAAAAGAAATGAGTGCTCATAGTGGGTGCCTCTCTGTTAAGGGACACTGAGTTACCTATCTGACACTCTGTCAGGGAGTCACCAGAGGTACGCTACCTTCTGGGAGCCAAGATCTGAGAGAGTGCCACAACTTACCAAGAGCACAGATCACTTACTACCCATTTCTACTCTTTTATGTCCCTTCCAGCCTAGTATTCTATGATTCTATGATTTAACTCCAAATAGGAGAGCAGCACATTCAGGAGTAACGTTCATGGAGGACCACGGTTTCTTGTCTACAGGAAACAATCCGGGTGTCTTGCGGGATCTTGCCCATCTGCATTAGAGCAGTTGTTTTGCAACCATTTGCTTTTCCACACAGGGAAATAATTTGCCAAATATCAAACATTATTCCTGTCTCATATAACTTTTCTTCAGTTGCTCTTCCATGCACTACTACCACCTTTTTGACTGCTCTGAAGCAGCAGATTTTCAGCATATATCATAGTAAATACATTTAAACAACACATACCTTTAAAACCTAGCCTTTTTATCTTCTGGATAGCTAATTGCTGCATTTTCAGGATGCTACAGTTCATTGAAATGCTGGTGTAAAATGCTGCCGCAGTTACTGAACACAAGTATCTCCCATTGCCTACCAGGGAGAACAAATCATAATTCAAATTAACCTTACTGTGTAATGAAATTTTGTTATGTGTCATTATGTTATATTATATAATATCTATAAATCAACCCTAGCAAGCCATTTGCTTAAATGACAGGGGTTTTTTTTGTGTGACAGAGTGAAGCTAGAATCCTCCCTATGATTAATTTTTCAAATAACACTGAAGTACAAAGTGGAAAACATATAATTTTGTAAAATGACAGCATTTTGGGCCCTCAAAACAATTCATTATATTTAAGAACCAATAGAGATGACTCTTCAACAATATATATCATGTAATTTAATTATAACAAGGAAGTTGGATTTGCCTGACAGCCTTCTGGAGGGAAATGTGCTCAAATGCCCACAAAGCCAGCTGTCACACTTTTCCCCCTTCTCCTGGACCAGAACAAGTAGTACGCAGTCCTTTCTATAACGAGTGTCATTTTGTACTTCCAGAATCTCAGAGCAATTTGTTTGCAGTTTACCAAGAACATTTCCAGGTTTTCCAGTTCAAAAATATACCTACGGGCTATTTTGGTGTTGTAAAGTGCTGTGTTTCATCAGAAGGTGCTGCTTTAATAGGTCTTCAACTGACTGTTTTAAATGTTTCAAAATTAATCAGGCATATTGCTTCTCTGTCATTTTACTTTTCCAGCAATTGTGTTATACATATATTTTATTGTCAAAGTAAAGCTTTCAATTGTTTTTATGTTTCCAAGCCAATCTTTTTCAAGATGTTGTGGAGTGGGAAAAAAAAAAACAACCAACAAACCAAACCTCAAGAAAGAAGAGAAAATGTAATCTTTTAGGGGAAGCTGCTAGTTATTGCAATTGTTTGCTTCTTTCATACTCAGATACTTCCCACCTTTTAAAAGAATTTTAAAGACAATTACAGAAAAGTGAATTGGGCCTGATCGCCATCACATTTCTCTAGTTTTATGTTGAGTAAGTGTTGCTTTTAATGTCGTTACAAAGGCATAAAACTAAAATAAGGCAGTAGTAATTCAATTCCAACACACATACCAGGTAGTAAAAACGTCTGCGGGGAAAGAGCTTTAAATATATTTAGATAAATAGATGCTTCACCCACCCAACACACACAGGTTTATGACTATCCCTGATCCATGGCAGACTTCTCATCACTGTCACTGGGAGTTGTGAACGTGTGAATTGAGGGTAGGCTGTGCCTCGCAGAGATCATAACATCTTTAGCCTTTTGTTTTTGCTTCTTTATCTTTCTCGACATTGCTGAAGAAATCAGATTTGCAAAACAAGTATGCATAAATAGTTTAGTCCTCAGGTCGCGCAGTAATTCCTAGCAGCCAAATTCATTCCTGGTGCAGCTCCATCTGTTCCCAATAAAATTACGTGCAGTGAATTTTGCCCAAAGTGTTTAAAAGCTTGAGGAGCCATTAATTTTTGTAAATTTTGGAGGCACTATCAAGATGAGAGAGAGAGGGGTTAGTGACATAATTTGAGAGGCAATGGATAAGAAAAGGATTTAATTAAGGGTAATGGGAAAGCATTAATGCAAAGGAAATTTGCCAGTAGGTTGATTTAAAAACATATACATATTCTCAGTGCTCTGATCAATTTAACAGTTCAGTAGTCATCAGAATAATGTTGGAATCCCACTGTTTGAAGCAATTAAATGCTAGTGTCTCAAATAGCAAAAACATATAAACCAGGCATGGAAAATGACACAGGTCTGTTTCATCACCAGGTGCCTCTAGTTGGACATTTTTCCCAGCGTAATGGCAATGCCTGGCAAAACACGACAATGTTGCCAATTAGTTGGATTATTAATATGTCATCTTTGATGCTCATTTCTTTGGATTAAAGTTTGGTTACAACTGATCTAAGAAAATGCAGTTAAGTGCAGCATGTAATTTCAAGTTCCTTACATAGAAATCCATTTTTTCTGTTCATTGTTTGCTTTTCTTCTTTTCTTCTAGTAAACTACAATTAAATATGTTACTGAAATAGTGAAGAAAGTAATAGAATCTTCAAAAGAGCTATATGAATTGGGAGTATAATCATCAGTATAAAAAAGTGCTGGCTCCTATACTGTAGCATGGGATCAAAAATATTTCAGAAACCATATATGTAAATGTATAGCTGCTTATTTACATTCCATTCCATGAGTATTTAATACCATTGACTTCCCCACTTGGAAAGATCATTAAAGGACAAGTCATGGACACATGCTCTTGAGAGAAATTATTGAGTGGGGTGTTAAAAAGTGAGCAGATTAAAAAGGCTACTTGCAAGAGACAGGCATGCAGAGTTAACGAAGTGTGTTCCCTACAATCCATCAGTTGTCACGTTGCAGCTATCTGGTGATAAAATCAATATAAATGCCGTCAGATACGCAACATTGCCTCACTGGGAACTCCAACCTCGATATGTCATCATACAGGTATTTAAGCATTGGGCCAAATTGTATACAAAGCTTAATGTGGCTCTGAGCTTGTAAACTCTGACAAAGGGTTTATTTAGTTTTCAATTTTGTTTGCTTTCAGCACACCTCTGTTTAAAGCATTCATCTTAGCAGTTATCTTCTTGAGGTGTTTCAAGGTGCTTTTGTAACCAAGACTTTCCCGACACACTTCACTCAAGTGAAATCACTGTTTTAATCGATTTAATTAATTTTAATACTGATAGAAAAACATTCAAAGTTTACATGTGTTATGAGATGTTTTTCCCTGATTATTTTTCACTGCAAACAGCGATTCTAGATCTGCACACTGAACTTATTTTTCCATCCTCTCCTTTTTAAAAGTGTGATTTTGTGCAGGTTGGTGACCTGGACACTATCCATGTAAAAAAACAAATAAAAAAATATACGTAGATTGAACATGAGTTTAAACTGAAACCAGACTAAACTGGAACACAGCATCTTTAGATAGAGAAAAAGCCAATTCTTATTTGAATGTGTGCTCTTTGCTGTTTTGAGAAGGGCGTTGCTTGCCAAGCACATTATAGATAGTTAGAGATGTCAGCATGACAGAAAATAAGAGGAGCCCAAATGAACTACTTAGGTCTTCTTAAAAAGACCACTATACATGTTGTGTGACCTTTTGAGCAGGACTCTTTGAAATGGGACGAGACAGATATGAGCAGAAAGACCTCCTTATCTCAGATCTCATTACCTTTAAGGCTTATAGTCATGAGCCAAATCAAGAAAAAGCGACAGAATATGTTACACTCTATGTAATGGTTCTTAATGTTAACATTGAGCCTAACACAGGACCAGCCCAGAACACGTAAAATTTCCCTGGTGTTTTGTTTCCAAGGGAAAGGTTAGACATATCTTACTTCTCCTCACAAAACCCCTGAAACCATGTGATCTAGTCCCTCTCAACACTTCCTCGGCCGCCTTCAATCATTTCCTGTTGCCATAGACTTTGCCCACAGACTCTTCTACACTAGCAGTTTACTCTTCATAGCATGTTCAATAATATGCCTTTATCATATAAGCCAAAGGACCTTTTAAACAAAATGAAAGACAAATTTAAAGCAAAATACTTCAGCCCCAAATAAAGTAAGTAATAATAATAAAAAGAACCCTTCAAAGTTGCAGATCTTTCTATAGCATGAGAAATGTTTGCTTACATGTTCCCATTCATCTGCCTAGGTTTTTCTTTTAATCGTATCTTCAGTGGCCGAAGTGGCCCTGTCTCTGTTCAGGTCTGTCCTTTCAATTTCTGATATGTGGAAGAATTTGTATATTTTGACAATCTAGATCTGAAGTACTTGATACTCATCCACCATTATCCTGTTTCCTAGAGCAAAACATTCTGGTTCTTAGCGAGATGATAGGGTAACATGTAAGAACCATTATATTCTTTCCTAGACCGAACACTTTTCAAGACTTGCCAAACTGCGGTAACAGCTCCAGTGGTCTGCCGCTGCCGTAACACCATCCCACCTGAGTCCATTGCCAATATACTTTCCACTGGTTTTACTCACCGCTTTTTGATGTGAACAAGTTTGAAATCTAGAGACAATAAAAAGGCATGTAAAGCCATGGACAATGGTTAATTTTAATTGCTATATATGGCATTGGTGTTCATTAGTGCCAAGGATAGCTAAGATCAGTGCACTGTGCAGACATTAATTTCCTTCCCCAACATGGTGCCCAAGAGAAAGGGAAAACATGAAGACAGGTATTTTTCTCTTCCACAGCAATAAATATGCTAAGTTGAAACTTAGGAGGATAAAAATCATGTCCCAGGAAGCAATACTGATGAGTTAAAAGTAATTTTCCTCCACTGATATTCTACTGCAGGTCAGTAGAAGTTTCCTATCCTCTAAGCTAATTTTGGAGGTGCTTTTAACTGAAGTGATTTGGACAAGTATGGAAATTTAAGCTGCCTCCCAAGTGATTTCTACAATCCTCTTCCAGTGTATTCTACTCTCGGTTACTACCATGCTCTACGTCTGCAGGGATCCTGTGCCATGCCCAAGTACCCACCACTGCTCCCCGCCCTGCCTCGTCTGTGATGGGTCTCCTGTCCCTCTCCCTCTTCTGTACACCATCCTCTCTGCACAGGAGCCTCAATCCATGTCCTTCCAGGTTGTCCTTCGCCCAAATCAAACAGTACTGAAAAACTTGCTCCCATAAAGCTCAAAAATAACATCATTACACATGGACATTTCAGAGTATCTGTTCTGCCCTGGCAGGTCAACTCATTTTATGAGTCACCTGCCACAATTTTATTTTATCTCAGTGAAGCCAGAAGCAACAGAAACGGCAGGAACCTGCTTCAAATGTCAGCCTCATTAGGCTTTTAAACAAATTACCTTCAATTGAAGTTGCATATTTTTAGCAGAAAGCACATAAATTTTATATTTGTTACAAATCATACACTAGTATCCACTCACAACAGTGAAAGAAAGATGAGCATAATTTTTATTTCCTATTATTTTACCACTTGCATTGGATTGTGTTGTTCTCTGTTCTGTTTTACGGCTAGTTTAGGTATGGTCTTAGAGGAAAAAGAAAGGAAAAAAATAACCCAGTCAACTTCCTGCACTTTTTATCCTGTATTTGAACTACAGTACCGTCACCATGGCACATAATTTTACCTACATGAAGGTAACAATGGCATAATTTTTCCTTCCACCATGTGTTTGACCTTCCAGTTTCCTCGTTGCAATGTGGTAATATCGATAGGATGATTTCTGAGCTGTTTTGTAATATTTTATTTCACAAAATGTAACCTACTGTTATTGCTTAATCCTTCTGGTAGCAGTGCGTTACATCACTACCATCTTTCTCGTCAGCCCAGCTGTCTTGATGATGCCCAAAGCAGCAGCCACCCAAAAGGTTTATATTCCTAATCTACCCAGTTAATGAAGGACACACAACATAACGTCAGCTAAAACAAAGAGTCAGAAGTCCAGCCTAGATGCACATGTTGGCTCCTGGTTGAGCCTCTCAGGGATCCTTAAATCACTAAGTAAAAGAGAGAGCACATCAGTATAAATTCCAACAGGACTGTGAAAAGCAGCTAGAAAAGCAGGCTTTTGTGAATGGAAATTGAAGTTCCTGAAGCTCAGTCATGCTGTCAGATGTTTAACTTCCTAGTGTGAGAGGAAGTCATTTAGCCAGGAGGGAATTAGCGAAGAAGTGCTTTCATAATTGCAGTTTTAGATTGTTTCTCTTATCATCAAATTATAATCATGCATGGAACTGACAGAGGAAAATAAGTTCAGAACATGAGGAAGCGTGAGCAGGATGATTAGCCATGTTTTCCCTAAGGTATAGATCCAGCCAGAGAAATACTGTGAGTTTTAAAGATTAGAGATAGAATTGTTGGCCATGAAAAGAAAAAAGATTTGAAGTATGAAACTCATTTAAGCCAAATCCATTAGACATTTTTATACTTACACAAATTCACATTTTCTAAATTTACTTGTCTAAGTATTGTTTGTCATAAAAGACCCAAATTGAAGTAAGCTGCCCACAAATTCTTCTTAATTTAGTCAGTTTATAACATTATGTTGCTAGTAGACTAAAATTCAGCATCCTTCGCAGTATCGCTTGTTGCCCCCTGCTAACGCACTTTACAAGCAGCGTAGCTGAAAGAATAACGTGGTAACTTCCATTCAACTTCCCTGTGTTCCAGAAAAAGCTGAACACTCTGCCTATAGTAGAGTCTCTTGTGTATCTGGTGGGACAAACTGGCCTTATGGGACCAATAATACATTGACCAGGCCAAATTGTCACTGCAAAATCTTCTGCTGTCAGGATGAACGCTTCCCTTAGAAACTTTCTGGAAGTCTGCTGAACAGCGGTTAGTTGGCATCTCTGCATGTGGGTATGAGGCTCCGATAACAAGTGAATGTCCCAAAATCCATCTCGACGCAAGCGGGGATGAACTAATAACAAGGGAATGTGACAAATGTCTGTCCCGACCAAGGACAGAGCCTGGGAAAGCAGGATCCCATCTTGTGAGCCCCTTCCCCTCTGCCTGAAACGCGCTGACAAAACCCATCTGCCTCCTGTGGGTGCGTGTTTGTGAGGGGCCATAACTCACTCAACCTGAAGTGAGGGGAGACAGTGAGAACCCCCGAGACCTCCATAACCCAACAACTCATTTCTGGAACATTCCTGAGTGCATACTGCGACTGCGCAGTGATGACAAACCCCCGCCTATGGGCCGGGCACTTTGGGTTATAAAAAGGGGAAACATGAGTTTTCAGCTCGTGCGCCCGCCAGCTGAGGACCACAACTACGGACAGAGAAGACTGCTGGGCCCAGGATGGTCCTGTCCTGTCCTGTCCTGTCCTGTCCTGTCCTGTCCTGTCCTCTCCTCTCCTCTCCTCTCCTCTCCTCTCCCTCTCTCTTTCTTTTCCTCTCTCTCTGTCTAACTCCATTTTCGGCACATCAGGATAACACCTTCACAAGTTTTGCTAGGCCGTTGTGTCTCATGATTCCACTGCGTTTTGTGTTTGTTATAACCTTTGCCAAGCCTCTAACTTTTGTAGTTCTGATGAGTTTTAAGTAGACTTGTGATTTGTTTGAACCTCTAGAGTAATTATCGTTACTCCTGATTACCGCACAGAGAATTAAAGAGTTACCTGTCCGTCACATCCACCGAGTGGGACGGGGCAGTGGGGTAAGCATGAAACCTGGAAAGGGTGTCTGTTGAGGACAGTGTTCCTATTTATTCCTGTTCCTGAGGTGCGGATAGCAGCTAAAGTACCTCTGACAGCTTTCCCATCGGTAGCTGCTGTGGAAACAAATCCTACGGCAGCCCTGCCCTGCTACGCGGCTTATGTAGCTCACAGTCCCAGCGGTGCTCCCGCCGTTCCCAGTTTATAAGGAACCTTTATGGAGGAGCGTTATGGCAGCTTAACATTAGGATAATGTTTTGAACAGCTGTGCATTTTCAAATGTTAAGAGCATTTAGAATTATTGCCTCCTTCTACCGATGATTAGCTTAAACAGCAGTTTTACTTGGTTTTTATTAAACAAAATAAACTTTGTTTTGATGACATAATAACTTTATGTGTTCAGCTCTTCATCTCTTTTTTTTTTCTCCCCCCTAAAGGGAAAGAATGACTCAGTAGAAACAGAGCAAGATTGTCAATCGTCTCTTTCTCCACCATTTAACATAAAACACATTGATTTTTTTCTTTTAAAATTTCAAGACATATTTCAACGAGATGTTTCTTCAATAAAACCAGAATCCAAACGTTAATCTCATTTATTTTTTCAATTATTTAGAGCAAAGGATAGGTTCTCTTAGCGATGTACTTTATGGACAGACGGCCAGCTCCCTGCAGCAAGGCAGAAAGGGTCACCGTCCAGGCTGATGGAGTGGGCGAAGCTGTGCCTGCAGGCATTGCAGTGAATGTACCTCTCCAATAGTCCAGAACTATCACGCTGAAGAAGGCTGTTGGGTTTTTTAGTGAACAATTATGCTTGAGTAAAGTTTTCTGAGCCTTTTTAGTGAGGGGTCTGGTAGTGTGCATATGCTTGTGAACCCTGCGAGTGTGGTGTGCGCCTGCGATAGTGACCTCCTGTCTGTGCCAGCCCCAGAGGAGGAGGGGACGTGGCTGTCGGTGCTGGTGTGTGATCTGGGTCCTGTGTGTTGCCTGTACTGGCTGGTACTGGTCTATATTGGGCTCCAGGAGGGGTGCTGGGCCAGAGTGGCCGTAGGAGGTGGCTGAGGTTAACACCCCTTAATAAAGTATATATAGAGAAAAGTGTCAACAGAAAAAAAAAAAGAAAAAAGAAAAGCCATTTCATGTCTCCATGTCAACATGCCAAGCTCAAATGAGATGTACGTGGAGAAGAATTTGTGGCCTCACCTGCTGAGGCAGTCCTGGAGCACTTCACCCTGCCTCCCGGGCCATGAGGTCGAGATGCTCCCCTGGCGTGGGCTTAAGTCTTCTCCCAGCCAGTACAGCCTGATGGCTGCAGACACCCTTGGTGCGTCAGCCATTTCACTTGGTGCTAAGCAGTTTGATTACGACGTAACCACGTTACCCTAAACCTAGTGGTTGCACTTTTTACCCCAGTGAAGGTTTTCTTGCTGAATTTTAAATGCAATGAGCTGTGTGGTTTCTGATATTAAGATGCTCTCTTTCTTTCTGTTCTGCTGCTATGCTAATGAATTATCTTTTCACCTTTTCTGTTTACAAATGCCCAAACTTGTATCTGTTTTCTCCTAATTCCATCTGGTTTGGGCTTAAATTACCATTTTAAATGAGTCAGAGTAGAAGTTTGGGTTATGTGAGCAACACTGGGTTGCACACTACATGTCACCAAGGCAGGCACAGACAGAAACCATAGCTGCTGCTCTATTATCACACGGCACTTCCACTTTGACTTTTCGTGCCCACACCTATTTACCGAGACCTTACAGAGACTTCCACTTTTTTGCACTGAATTCCAAAAAGAAGCCCTGTTTTTGCTGCGAAAATATTTCTTACCTCATGCCCAGTTTCCCAATTCCTCTTCTCCTCCAGGTCTGCTTGAAGAACATCACACCTACGGCCACTTGCCCACCTGACTACATGGGGAAGGTTATGGATGCATACTGCAAGTCCCAGTTAAATTTAGTTAAATCGGAGATTTTTGTCATTTTACACCAGAAAAGAACTCCAGGAACGTGCAGGCAAATAAAAAATAAGACTGTTCAAATCTGTTTACAAAATCTCAATGCTGTCAGTGTAATGTAAGAGCTTTATGTTTTTTATGTACTTTAGTCTGAAACATTCACTGTCACTATTGCAGTTCGCAATTACAGTGAAGTGAGGCAGAAAATAGAAGTTCAAGAACGTATTAGAGTAATGAAGTTTGAACTATTATTTGAAAGGTTGTTGTTATTTTAATAAATATTTAATCTTCCTAGCCGCATAGATTCCTAATTGATCTTTAACTATTATTATTCCTGGACATTTCTCATCAACTTCTAATCGCTGTTTTAAGGCAACGGGAAATAGAGGGGATAATGTGCAGTGGTGTGGGAGATTGTTACACCACACCGTTCAAACATGCTTAGTAAACTATTTCTAACAGCTCTTTGCCAGAAAAAAAACCCTGAAGTTCATGTCAGTTACTGTAATCTCTTTCTCAGAGCTCCATGGTCAGATGCCAATAAACCATCACTAACAGTTTAGAGTTTTTATCCAGGTCAGATTAATGTAGATTGGTAAAAGCTTTTCACATTAGTTGAGTGAAAACACCTCATGTTATTGAAATAAAACTTTCTGGTTGGCTATTGAGAAATCTCTTCCAGGATTCATGGAAACTCATGGGATGTTGAGATAAAAAAGAGTGTTTGCAATCCATCCATGTTACTTTAGCAAATAATAAGTTGATGTCCTGAGTCTGCCTGGCATGGAGTTCATTTCCTTTGTTGCAATGCCTACAGTGCTGGGCTTTGCATCTGTGACCAAAACAGTGTCGGTGACATTGATCAGTGTTTTGTTGATTGCTGATAACTTTTTAAATTTTGTTTTGTTTTGTTTTGTTTTTTTCTTTTTCCCACTCTGCTCCCTGCAGTGAGTGGGCTGGGGATGGACAAGGAGATGGCAGGGGACACAGCCTGAAGAGCCGACCCCCACTGACCAAAGGGATGTTCCCCACCACTCATGCCCAGTGGTAGAAGCTCGGGGAAGGGAGGAGGAGAAGTGACATGTTCATGGTTCTGGTGTTTGCTCTCCCAGGTAGCTGTTACGCATGGTGAAGTCCTGCTTTCCCGGGAATGGCTGAACATCTGCCTGCCAGTGGGAAGGAGTGAATGAATGGCTCTTTTAGCTTTGCTTGAGCAGGCAGCTTTGCTTCACCTGGAAAGATAAAGAACTGGCTTTGTCTCAACTGACACGTTTTCTCACTTTTGTCATTCCTGCATGGAAGGAGCAAGGGAGGGAACAGCTGGGTGGGGTATTAGCTGCTGTGGGGTCAGCCCACCAGAGTTTAGATGAAAAGGTTTGCAATAGCGTGT
Source organism: Psophia crepitans (assembly GCA_013399095.1). Classification (NCBI taxonomy): domain Eukaryota; kingdom Metazoa; phylum Chordata; class Aves; order Gruiformes; family Psophiidae; genus Psophia; species Psophia crepitans. The sequence continues at coordinate 307,018 of VWZZ01007925.1, read as the reverse complement.
TAGGGCAGGCTGGGCAATTTATTTTCTGATAAGGCTGGCACAGGAGGTTTATTTTAAGATAAATTCACATGTTAAGATATTAATGGGTGTCAAAGCTGAGAGAGCTGGTGCTGCCCAGCCTGGAGAACAGAAGACTGAGAAGGGATCTGAGCAATGCTTATAAATACCTGAAGGGTGGGTGTCTACAGGAAGGGGCCAGACTCTTCTCAGTGGTGCCCAGGGACAGGCCGAGGGGCAACGGGCACAAACTGGAACACAGGAAGTTCCACCTGACCATGAGGGAAAACTTCTTCCCTCTGCGGGTGCCGGAGCCCTGGGCCAGACTGCCCAGAAAGGGTGTGGGGTCTCCTCTTGGAGAGATCGCAACCCTGCCTGGACACCATCCTGTGCACCCTGCTGGGGGTGACCTTGCTCTGGCAGGGGCTTGGACTGGGTGATCTCCAGAGGGCGCTTCCAACACCTACCAGTCTGGGATTCTGTGAATCTGTTGTTCTTGATATTGATATAGATATGGATATTATTGTTATTTTTATTATTATTTAAACTGGACAGACCTAAGAACTGATTATAACTTCTGTCATATTGAAAATGCAGCATCTTGTTCAAGGTATATTTAGAGATCCTTAGCATGACCAGGAAGCAACAGACAAATTTAGGCACCTCCAGGACATCTGAATTTTAAATATTGTGCATGAGAAAACAATAATTTTACTCTCTATTTTTATTTTATTTGCAGTAAATTGAAGTCCATGGATCATTATTTTTATATATATATATATATATGATGGAACTAGAACTTGTTATTGAATTTGTTTTCATTAGTGATGCAGAAGCGTTTAGTTAGTTTTGATCTCATGTTGCACTTATCATACACTCTCCCAATTAGCACTAGAGAATTGATCTGTTGGTATATCGTGTTCTACTGGTTTATATATAACATGATTTATATCATTAACTTCAGCAATTTTCCTTAAGAAATAATAGAATAGTCTTATCACGTTTATGCCTCAAGCATTGCTACACTGTGATTTTTGCTGGAGGATGACACTTATTACCACTTTGGTGACAGCTAGATATTGAAATATGTTTGAGGATTTCAACCATAATTAATACTTTTCTAATATATTCCAGGCTTCATGCACTGATAGACAGAGATGCTAGCCTAGAAAATAAGAACTGATTGAAGTGCTTTGGGAAACATATGTTCATTCTGATTTTTACACTGATGCAACAGAAATTTCAAGCGCATTCCTTGTGAAGAACCTATGAAATGAAGTCTTGTTTTCTGACCATCATGTTCCTAGGTCAGGAGCAAACAATTTGCGTCTGTCCCCATTTTCATATTTGCTGAAAGATGAGATCAGCTATTTAGTTTCTTTTTAAATGCTTATCACTGTTTGAGAAGAAATGTGCATTTGCATGTGATCCTTTGTGACTTTGTTCAATATTTGTCAGTATTGCAGGTGCATGTAAATTACTACTGGTTGATTAGTATATAGCTCAGTGTCGGCCGTGCAATGTGCACATACAAACGTGAATGTATGTGGGTTTCAGGACAAGATTCCTATACAAAATTAATGAAGGCCATCTGGAATGAGAGGAGGTGCAACTTTGTAAGAGAAAGGTTTCTTTGTAAAGACATGATCAAGGGTATAGGAACTTCAAGAAGCCTTATGCACTCACCTGCTAATAATAGAGAGTTGTTTGTACCATGAATAGTACACTTCCACTTTAACAAAAAATATAATAATGGGTAACTGAATGGCAAATTCCAGTGGGAACACCAGAATGTCCTTCCTAGCAGTGCATTTTGTGTCTGACTTTGGCCTGGAGTGAACTAGAGTGAAATATGTTGTAAACAGAAAATTATTATTTTTTTCTTTCCTTTTCTTTTTATGCCTGAACAGAAATGTAAAGCACATTAATAACACCACTGTTATTTTGTAAGGTCAGCCTACAGATTTACATTTCTGTTTAAAAAGAAAGCATTTGGTATGGAAGATAGAATTGATTTTATATGCACTCTACTGACTTGATTATAATTACTGATGTAACCAAAGCTTGACTTTGACCCAATAAATACTGATCTTGAATCATTAGTTTACATTATCGCATCCCCTTAAACAGGTTAAGCTTTATTATTTACATATCTGAGCATGAGAAACACACATTTAGATGTCAGCTTGTAATTTTGACATGCAAGCATATTTATGCCAAACGAATGAAAAAATTGAGGTAGATCTGGAGCAGGTAGATATCACCCTAGTGAACAGGGTGGAAAAAGCTTTCTCTGAAGTATTTGCGTTAGCAATAGATATTCGTCGATCTTTAGATATCTCAGATGCATCTTTACACTTGGGGAATGCAAAAGGAAAAGTCAGTTGCCCACATTCTTTGCTGGTGCAAGGGCAAATGAAGTAATGGAGCAGAGTGAAAAGCATTTTAAATAAGTTAATGCTCATGATTTGTCATTCAGGGAATTGGGGCCTTTCTCCACTCCCCAGTTTCTCTCTTTGTCAGAGTCCCAAGTTTCTGAAACACAAGAACACCCTCTGGAACGTGGTGCCTCTCTAGCATCACTCCACTTGTATCAACGTGTCAGTGGGACTGCTAGGTGCCTGCATATTATTGCGGTTTTTCTTTAGAGAATGAAATCCATAAAAACTAGGTCTGCAGTATCTCTAGGCTCTTGGAGGAGTAGAAATGCTGCTTTATAAAATTATATTCTGTTTTCTTCATTTACATGTCTACTGTCGAGATCTACACAGTGAAACCTTATTCTAAAGTGCTTGAGAAGACATATGTGACTACTCTGAATGTCCCCTCACACACACACTTCCATCTTTCCCCAGGTTTATAAGCTGAGCATGATGCCACATGGTATGGAATATCCCTGTGGTCATTGGGGTCAGCCTTCCTGGCCATGTCCCCCTCCAACTCCTTGTGCTCCCCCAGCCATCCCGCTGGCGGGGTGGGGTGAGGAGCAGAAAAGGCTTGGCTGTCTGTCAGCTCTGCTCAGCAGGAATGAGAACATCCCAGAGTTATCAACACTGGTTTCAGCGCAAATCACTGTGAGGGTGACAGAGCACTGGAACAGGCCGCCCAGAGAGGTTGTGGAGTCTCCTTCTATGGAGATATTCAAACCCCAACTGGACACGTTCCTGAGTGATGTGCTCTAGGTGGTCCTGCCTTGGCAGGGGGGTTGGACTAGATGATCTTTTGAGGTCCCTTCCAACCTCTACGATTCTGTGATTCTGTGAAATCCAAAGCACAGCCCCATGCCAGCTACTGTGAAGAACATTAACACAGCCAAAAGCAGCACAAAGCGACACGTCTCTTTGCCTTAAAGGACTCAGAATAGAAGCTCCCTTTAATGTTCATAGCAGTATTGATGATGTCTCAGCACTGACTTCTGACTTCACTGGCATTACACAAGATTTGGTAAAATTCAGCTCAAAGCCCTCATATACTTCCTAAAATTCCCAAATGCTCCTGCTCCTTAGTATGAATTTGGCACCGTAGGAATAGTCAGTCCTGAATCTCGTGAGCTGGATGTGAACATCTTCGCATGGCCAGGGGCGACCGGACTCACTCATCATGCTTTAAAGCACCGCAACATGTCATGCACACTTGGCAGAAGACAAGGGTCAGTCTCCAGGGTCTTACCACCCCACTGGAAACTGGGACAGATTGTCTTCGCTTTGTATGTGGGAGTTCAAATAATCATCTTCCACCCCGACAGCATCAGTCTTGGCACAAAAGTTAGTTCTGAAATAGGTTTATTATACTTATTCACATCTGCGAGTGCAATCAGACAGCATGGACATACAAGACAGATGAAAATGCCAGCCTGGGACTCTAGAGAAATCTCTCAGCCATTGACTCTGTGTTTGTGGCTGTCATCAAGTCATGTCCGGTTTCTATAAATTTAAGATATAAGTGTAAAAGCTTTTGTGATATACAGAGATTACAGTAACAGAGTTCAAATGGGTACCTTGAATGGATGAATATGGTCTTTGTCACTTACATGTACATCACAGAGAAGAAAACAAAACCAAAACCAAAAGTCCCAAAAAAGCTTATGGCTCGTGATACTCTGGTAGTTGTTGGATCATTTTAATTATTTTTCCTAAAACCTCATTAACACACCTCAGAGATGTTCCATTTCTTCTTCTTCCCTCTCTGATGGTGTTCAGTAATCAATGATATTGCTTTAGTATTAGATGAAAAAGATGTTATCAAATAGAATAATCTACTGTTTAACACGCATAGGAGTCATGTACTTCTTTCCACAAAGGAATTTTTTTTCATCTTGCTTTTGAGTTAAGGAATCCTATTACTAAATGTGTAAGCATTTAGTAATAGGATTTCTTCAATCAATCTTGATTTGTGTACTGTCTCTCTGAGCGTTCACTGTAGTGTTCTAACTCAGAGAGAGTTTCAGATTCGCGGCCACGGTTTCGCAGAAGGTGAGCTCACCGTGAGGCCACAGGGATCTGCAGTCACACCCCTCGACCCACTGGGATCTGGTTAAATCCAGTTTGCTTTGGAATTGCTTATTAAATATGGTCAATATCTATAGCTTAATTTACTCCATCATTATAGTTGTGATGAGGGTGGTGGTTACAGAGCAGACTAATGGTAGAAACATGCTGAATAACTGGCTAATTAAAGTCACTACACTTTTTGATGTTTTTCTTAATTGGTCCTGGGGGAAATGGGGAGGATGTTGAATCACCACGCTGATTAGAAAGACAGTAGCTGCTGCAGTCCGGATTTTATTTTGGAAAAAAAAAGACAGTGGCAGCCGCAGAGTCATCAGAGGACAGGAGCAATGATCCCGTTATATGACCACTTTTAATAAGCAATTTGTCAAGGCACATTCATTCCCCACTCCCTTTCAGCAGCTTATAATGGACTCCCCCCTAAGAAGTCATAGTTTCACATCTCCCGGGAGTTATCTGGGCGGGCGGCGTAAGAGGTGCCTGGAAGGAGCTAGGCTGAGATGTGCATTATAGAAGCAGGACGTAGAAAAGGTTCTTCGCAGCTGAAAACGTGAAATATTTTCCCAATGAAAAGCAAACCCAAACCCTAGGTGTTGAGGGAGTATAATTCTTTATTCGTTTCCATCTACCGTAACATTATCATGCACCGATAGACCAAGCTGCAAAGAAACCTCCTCACTTCAGTAAAAATCGTGTTGTTGGAGATGGTGCAGTTTTTGCTGGAAAAAGAGCACATGCCTGTTGTGCTTTGCCGTGAGTGCTGTTACTCTACGAGACACCAGTTGGTCAAGAATCTGGAAACCATCCTTTGTTCTGTAGTAGTATGCAAAGCAAAGCTGCCTGGAACGGTAACAGGTATTTGGCAGGAGGAAGAAAGGGATGAGTTTGATTTTCCTGGTCAGATCAGCACCGGAGTGGGGTGCGTGTGCGTGTGTGTGTAATGAGAAGGCATCGAGGAAAGTGATTTAAAGTGCCAATTGAGCGTGGTAAAGTGCATTATAGTAAGTGGAAGAGGAATCATGAGATAGATGCCTCTAGTCTGGTACATTTAGAAAGTTGTAAGCTAGAGGAAAATTAATGCTAAAATCAGTCTACTAATTAGATCTGAGCTTTATTCTGCAGTTTCACTTTTTTTTTTTAATGACATGCAACTTATGTTGCATGTTCAAACAGGAGAGCTTAGCTCGTTCTTGCTACTTTGTAGAGGAATAATCATTCTGAGAATAAGCCTGTGTTGAAACTGGTGCAAATAAACTGGCAAGGATCTTAATCTATTTTTGTCTGTACATGTGCATACTCCTACATGCAGATATGACCTTAACGAAGTTTTATTGAAGAAGTTAAAATACCCTGGAAAAAACCATACATTAAACTGTCAGTTTCTCATTTTTAAAAGAAGTATATTTATTTTATTTGTTATTTGTACAAATGAAGATCCATGCTGGCTTTATGAACCACACAGACCCAGTTTAGGCTGCTCGAAGTAGCTACAGCATGTAATAGTTCATTCAAAATCTTGTAAAAGGATTTATTACTGCATATGTGTCATCTAATTTTGGTGTTTCTGCATCTTAATATCGATTGTATACCTTATCTGTGTTCACCGTAATGCGTTTTTATGGCTTTTGCTGTAGCAATACTTGGGGCCATGGAAGCAGCTCCCGGCTGGGAAGAGACAAGGACACACTGCTGGCTCCCCCCACCCCCACGCTACCGCCGGAATGATCCGAGTGGCTTTAGCAGGGTCCCCTACGTGGACATCTCCCCCCTGTCTGGGCATAGTCAGTGCCTATTTTGACACCTGGAAAGATGTCTTACTGACCAGGGAAAAAAAAGAAATCAATTCTTGAGATTTGCCTTTGGCAGCTGGGATAGAGGGTGGGAGAGCAGTACACAAACATCAGGCCGTGTCATGTAACCACTTCGCTTTTTGTGACTTCCCTCCTAACTGAAATATTTGCAGTGTAGAAAAGAGCTTTCTGAACACGTCCACTTTCCTCACACATTTTAAATTTTTGTCAATAACTGTTTCTTTTGCAAGCTCCCCTTGCACTCACATGAAGTTTAGCATTTCCACCGTGGCTTAAAGTGCAACCTATGCAAAGAACAACGTCCCATGATCTCCTGGCTTCAACTTATGTTCCCTAGATTTTGCACTAAAAGAGAACTGCTGATCCCTATTCACCTTTTTCCTGCCACTTAGGATTTTATAAACCTCTGCCACATCTCAAAAATGGAATCTCCCAAAAATGAAGTCTTATCATGTTCTTCTGTGGTAGCTTCAGTCCTGGCTAACACACTGGAGAGTAAACTGAAAAATTCAGGGCTAAGCAAGTCAAATGACTCCTCAGTAAACCTACTCATCATTCTTCTGCAGACCAGGTAGAAAGAAGACTTAAACCAAGTCTTCCTCATGAGTTAAATATATATTATGAAAGAGGTATTTCTCATGGAATAGCCCACAAAGTGTTAATTCAGGGCTTGCTGAAAGCTATTTTGCATTTGTTTCAGTTAAATTATAGCTTTAGGGATTGAAGTTACGGAGTCCTGGTGTTTCTGATCAGCTGCTAATGAAAGGATGGTGGACTTTGGTTATTGGATCATCAGCTGCTTTTTTTTTTTTCCTTAGCAGGCAAACAATCTTCAACTTTCTGGGTACAGAAAATCCAGCATCAAAGAAAAGGCCTCTAGAGTGCATAGGACGTTAATGTTTGTGGGTTCTTTATTACCGTATTTCAGAAAAAATGTACTGGAAATGTTTTAATTTTGAACTAATTGAAAGAGCTTATTTTTCTTACATGAAAAATACCAAAACATAGGCTTAACTGAGTGCACACTTACTCAGAACTACACTTTCTAACATGAGCAACTAAAATTAGAATTCAGGCACAGTGGTGCTAGATTTTCAATTTAATATAAGACCTTTAGGAATCATGACAGTTAGCTCCAGGGGATAAAATAACAGTTGCCACTTTAAGAGATAAAGTTTTCTACTATTATCATCACAACATTTATGCAGCTATGACTAAAAGTGACAGGGTAACTCTTTACTGAAATAAATGGCATGGTCATCAACCTTCTACTAGCAGATAAAAGCTTCATGTCAAGTGATTTCAATGACCAAGCAGAAGGTAGCCTGGCAACCTGCAATAAATAAAGGGCCCCCATGGAACAGGTCAGGCAAGCATCAATGAACTTTGTGCTCCTCCAAAAGTTCCTTCAGCATAATTTAATGAACAAAAAGATACTGCCTTCCAGATGTTCAACCAGCACAAAACATACTGCTTTAAATGCCTGATGATTATTGATTGTTGTATCAGGTACAACATTTGTCTGACGTGGAAATAATGGAGCCACCTATAAAGCAGTTTTCTATTACGTTATCTTACATTACCATTAATTTTCAGACTCTATTGTTGTGATAATTGCCCTACAGTATTTTACAGTGAATGCCCTATAAGAAAGACAACAACAGATGGAGGAAAGAGGAAAGGTGTACTGGAAAAATACAACCTAGCCAGGTGAATAGCAATGCTAGGAGGTAGAAAGAAAACACATTTCTTTGGGGATCAGAGTGAAGTTGCAACACAAAAGGTGTAAATGAAGCTGCATTAGTCATTAATATTACTACTAATAAAAATAATCATAAATTGACTTAAAATTGAGTTGACATTGTGGCAAAAGCAGAATTCTGAAAAAAAAAGATCATCAAACGCTGCTCGTCTCTGAGCGATCTGACCCTGCTTCTGTAGGACAACCATCACCCTACAATTCACTTCCAGGGAGAGACATCATCTACACATGGAGCGGAGTGCAGAATCGTTCGCGAAACCCAGAGTCCGGGTGGGGTTAAAACATACACATGCCATCGAGAGTGAGACAATTCCTCCTGTGGAATTAAGGACCTGAGTGGACTTGTAATGCTGAAGTATTTGCAGGCATTGAATTATCAGAAAGCAGGCTTGTTAATGGATCCCACCTCCCGTTTTGTGATGACACGTCCAGAGCTGCAGATTGCATAAACTTCAGCTACAAAAACTTCGACTCAAATTATAGAAGCTGTTTCAATAGCTGGTAGATGCTGCTAATGTCTGAGATATCAAAGGACAAGGTCCAGTAAACTGAAAATAGAAAAGATGCATCCCAGAAGCACAATTTACATAGGCATCATGTCTCATTGGTTTAGTGAGGTTTTTTTTTAAGAAAAATGTACCCATGAGCAGGTCCTTCTGCATAAAGCACCCACATTTCTCCAGCAGTAAGACCAGACAAAAGACAAAAAAAGTTGTTGTCTACCCTCCACTGCTTCAGAATAAGAAAGACCCAAATGTTCTGTTTTCAGAAAGGATGCAGCAATGTCAACACCAAGGGTAAATTATTTCAAGATTAAGCCATATATATTTTTTTTTTACTGACCTGTAAGGAGGAGTTCCTTTTTTTTTTTCCCTCAACAATTTTACGTGCTTTATTAAATGTTGCAAATTGGAGTTTGCTTTGTTGTTTTAAGATCATTTGCAAATGTATTCCTTCTCTCACAGACTCGCTCACGCAGGGTCAATTTTCTGCCTATATTACAATTCCCACACTCCCATAGGGAACAAAGAACGGTTTGTCAGAAGCCTGCAAAAGGAGACAAATGGATCTGTGCTCTAGTCTAATAACCTTCCTGAAGAAGACAGATGTGTGAATTGCAAAAGTTTCACCTGCAAAATCCCTACTGATACACTAATTAAGAACTAGATCTCTTCAACTACTGAAAAAAAAAAAGAAAAAGAAAAAAAAGGTCCACTGAAAAAGACTGGGGAAAAAAGAAAATGCGAAGTGGCTCAGCGTTGTCCCAGAATCCTTTGCTGAGGTAGGATTACACACAGCCACAGTGCATTTTAAACCAGACTCTTAAGGATTTATTGATATTTGGAAGATCTCTAAACTGCAGGCAGTTTTCCATATGTAATCTTTCTCTGCCCTGTTTTCCTGTCTTACAGCTCTTATTTGGTAAACGTGAATCTCCATGTGATTTTTTTTCCTTTTTTTTTTTTTTTTCCTTTTTTTTCTCCTGACCTCCTTACTGAAACCTTTCTTGAAGTTTTATGGTGTTTTTTTTGTTGTTGTTGTTTTGTTTTGTTTGGGGTTTTTTTTGTTGTTGTTTTGGGTTTGGTTTTGTGGTCTTTTGGGTTTATTTTTGTTTGGTTTTTTGTTTGTTTTCCAGGTAGGAAGCATTGTGTGGAGAAAGTTATTCATGTCTGCTACATGTTCAACTACTAAAATTAAACCACAGTAGCTCACCCCAAACCACTGAAACAACAGCCTGGGATTTGTATGGCTGACCATAAACAACCCAGTTCAAAATATGGAAAGATAGCGAATGAAACTGGTAAACCAATTTTCCAGTTTTTCTACTTTACCACATAGCTCGCCCTACACTACACTTTTAGAGAAAAATTTTCACATTAGCACCAATTTTGTTTAAAAAAAAATAAAAGAAACTACTGTGTACCAGAAGTCTCCATATTTCACCCAGCTGCTGAGCTTTATTCTGAGATAATTCTGAAACAGTTCGAAATAACTCATTAATGTCCTTAATGCTTTTGAAAATGACTTTTTTATCAGCAGTAAACTCTTCATGAAAATGCTAGGTGTGACATGTGAATATCAGAGTCTTGTTAAATGAGACTCATTAATCTTTATCTTGAGCAACACTTCTTTCTGATTTTCAAAGGCTTAACGAATGCTAATTTTACTTTTTTTTTTAAATTCTGAGTACTTCGTCTTTCCTTTTTCTTATCTGTAAAATGTTTGGGATATCAATGTGTTTCAAAGGCTTACAGAAAGAATAAATAATTTCAAGATTACGAGATATTCAAATCCTACAGCAATGCAGACCTGACCATGACCTAGCATAAATGGATCAAATAAGCAAGTGTTTTCCCATAATAATTCCACATTTATTTTAATAACTAAGTATTTGCTTGAGTCTTCTTATAGAGAGAAAAGAAACGGACATGAAAATTTGTCCACAAATGCAATCAGTTTATCATAATAAGGTAGCTCTCCGGAAATTTTATTATTGAGAGCTTACCTACGTGTAATAAATATCCAAGGAGCTAAACAGAGTCTTGAACAAGACAGCATTCGCTCTGCCTCTGAGCAGGTAAACTCTTTTTCGTAGCAATGGTAGTAAAAGCCTACAGTACATGAACTCCCAGAAGGTTTCTGTAGCGCTGAGACTTCTCCTCGCCTGTACGAACACACCGCACCGTGCGCCCTGGACGCTTACGGTAACAGCTGAACAGCATCCCCAGTACATGGAGCGCTTTCCCCTCATGCGATGCAGCTACTCCTTTTTATTCCTATTGCGTGATGGAAGCTTCAGTCAGGATGCACGAACGTGGCAGAGAGGCATGATGTTATAGCTTTTGTGCCGTCGCGGTTTTTCTCAGGCCAATAAGCAAAACTGCGTTTTGTTGTAGCAGTAGAGTTAGTTCTACATCTGGGGGGGGAAAAAGGTGCAGGAGCCTGTGAGTGAGTCATTACCACCCCTCCCACGTTACCTCTCTATTAGCAGCAACAGCAGAAAAGAAAAGGCTGAGCCAGTAAGAAAAAGAAATACATTGCTTGTGTTGGAACAGTTAATTCCCTGTCTTCCCTGGCTTACAGAAAAAAGGCAGTTCACTCTTCCCCACGCCACTGACAGTCTGCTTAAGACTTCGGCAGTTATCTAAAGTGATTAAGCCTTGAACTGGCATACCTGATCTCAGAGGGACTCTTGGCCTCAGTTAAGACAACAAGAACAAGAAGTGATAGCACAGAAGGGCATCGAAGGCATCAAATCGACATGTGCTGGTGGCAATAAATGCCAGGCACCAGTATGGCGTGGTGGCTGGCTAAAACCAACACAGCAACAGAAACTCGTCAAGTGCTAAAAAGGGCATGTTTCTGTAAGTGATAAAGTGCACACAGAAGTAAACAAGCAGCAGGATGCTCTTTTATCTGTTAGAGTAACCAACGTTATTGGACAGTTTCTGTCCAGACTCATGTTATAAATAGATTTATTTTGGGGCTGTAACAGTGTGAGTTTTTCATTGTTTCTAATCAAAGCTGGGATGCTGTGCGACACAGATGCAGGTTCACAGTGAAATGTGGACAGTACCCAGCCTCTTTTTGCTGTTTCATTTCCACTTGACAACTTGAATGAAATTCATAGGGAGCCTAAATGCGAGGAGCTGGAGCCTTACCATGCAAACAGTCCAGTTCTAAGCTAGAATGACTGCTCTGAACTAAACGTCTACCCGTGTGGAAACTAACTTGCAGAAAAGATACTATTTTAAGGATATCAGGAAAAAACCCAGTACTTGGTCATTATTAGAATCGTAGAATCACAGAATATCCCAAGTTGGAAGGGCCCCCCAGGCCCACCAGCCCAACTACTGACCCCACACAGGCCCAGCCCCATCACAGCAGATGACTGAGAGCGTTGGCCAGACGCTGCTTGAACTCAGCCCAGCTCGGGGCGGTGACCACTGCCCTGGGGAGCCTGTGCCAGGGCCCCACCACCCTCTGGGGGAAGAACCTTCTCCTGATCTCCACCCTAACCCTCCCCTGGGGCAGCTCCATGTTGTTCCCTGGGGTTCTGTTGCTGGGCCCCAGAAGGAGGAGATCAGCGCCTGCCCCTGGGCTCCCCCTCGGGAGGAAGCTGGAGGCCCCATGAGCTCTGCCCTCAGCCTCCTCTTCTCTAGGCTGAACAAGCCCAGGGCCTTTAACCTCTCCTCACACGCTTTCCCTTCTAGACCCTTCCCCACCTTTGTTCCCTCCTCTGGACACTCCCCAACAGTTTTATGCCCTTTTTGTGCTGTGGCACCCAAACCTGCCCCCAGCACTCAAGGTGAGGCTGCCCCAGCGCAGGGCAGAGTGGGACCATCCTGTCCCTGGCCCGGCTGGCAATGCCGTGCTTGATGCCCCCCAGGACATGGTTGCCCTTCCTGGCACCCTGGGCACACTGTTGGCTCATGTTAGTCTATGTAATGAAGTTTTCCATGTGATATCCCCATAAAACTGCCACAAAAATAGATAAAAGTTCTTAATCTCTTCTCACCTGCTCCTATCTTCATTGCTTCTTGGGTGTACCTGAGGACCTCCGTAGGTATATATGTAGGTTATATATTCACACAGAGAGCATGTCTGGCTGGGTAGAGTAGTTATTTGCTGCAGCGAGAGAGAGCCTACTTGCCATAGTTGCTTCAGGGCACTCTCGGAGACTGCTGAAAGTTCATTGCTACCTGCTGGTGGTGGGACGCGCCGGTCAGGATGCCTGCCCTTGGAGAAGCTGCGAAGCCCGCGTGTGATTACTCCGGGGAGCTTGCTGGAAGCAACAGCCCATTTACTCACTGCACCAGTGCTTCCTATAAATATATTTATAACCCTGGCATGGCTGCCTTACCGTAATCTCAAGGGTTTGTCTGGTTCAGAGAAAGCCATAATGGGAACTGTAAACTTTTATGCTTGTCCTCTCTAGAAAATGTGTTGAAACTTTTATAACAGAGATTTTTCACCTTTTGCTTGCTTCTCCTGAAATCTTACTCACAAAGCAGTTCTATAAAGAATTTTAAATAGTGTGAGGTGTACCCGCCGGGTTTATTGTCTGCACCTGCTACGGCTTGTTGTCTAGACACTTCACTACAAGAGCTCAGTTGTCACAGTCTGACTGCTACGCTCACTGTAATAGCATTGATGGATATTTTTTGTTCTTATCCTAATTACATTTATGTGGAAGACAGTAGGATACTGCTTAAGAAAACCCTCCTTTTATGCAAAGTTGTCACGCTGTCTTTATAAATGTTCCAAGGAAAAGAGAAGGAAAAAGACAAAACAGACGTGCTTTAGAGTTGTCGATGTTATTAATATTTTGTCAGGCTTGCTCCTGGTTTTAGGAACTGGAGCAATTATTATTGTTATGCAAAACTTCTCTGGTTGACTTCCCAAAACTACTGCTGAAAAGTTAAAATATTTCATGAACACTGAAAAAATGTACGTAAAATGTGCTTCATACTATGTAAGAAAACTGAGATGCACAGTTAATAGACAGCTTGCAAGACCTTCTGTGACCTTACTGAGGAAGATACCAATTACCATGAGAAATGTTCGTAATCGTCCATTTGCCAGGAGTTATCAAGTGATATCTAACTATAGTTTTCTGCATACGCAGTAGATGCACTTGTGTAATTGTTTTTGGTAAGGGACGCTGTTTAAGAACACCACAAGGGCTATTTCACCTTTGCAGCACACACTGTTGGACTGATGCTGTTCTCAAGGGAATGCATCATTAATGTTTATAAAGTCTATGCAAATCCTCACTTGACAACCAAGGCCATTTACTCAGACATAATATCATGGTCCTGCAATAGCAAAGAAAACTATTTCCTACATTCCTAATTAAATTCTGGAAGCCTGCTTCTCTTCTACCTCTTTTTGCTCCCTGAAGACCCCTGAGCAAAGCGAAGTTGCTGGGAATTGTTCAGGCACTCTTTGCAGTTACAGAGGGTATGTCATCCAGGTAGTAAGCCGCGTGGCTGTGTGACTCTAGTGACCATAACCAACTGTCACGCACAGCCCACAGGATGAAATTTGTTCACACACACAGTTGATGAATATACCTGTCACTGTAATAAATAGTTGAGCCAAGACCTAGTGGGAAAGTAGGAGGAAATACATGGTCTATATTCCAGCCCCAAAACAGAATTATTTGCTCTTTAAATCCAACAATTTAGCCAAGCAGTAAACCGAAGAGAAAAATAAAGTGTATAGCCTTATTAAATTCTACTTAAAGCTACCTGATACTAAGCTAAATGTGAAAACGGTGCCCATTGTGGTTTATCCTTTAGCATGGATGGGAAACACTTTCTTTTCTGGTATGCACCCATGCAGAGGCAATCAGAAAAACAGCCCCTCTGAGATGGGATCTCTCAGGTTCTGATATCCAAGGAAAGAAGAGAGGTGACGTAGGAGAGCAAAGCTTGTGCCACGGCTTGGCCCTTTCTGCCTTGGTTCAGTGGAGACAGGAACACGAACCATCATTATAAATGGGTCAGAGTATGTCCTGGTTTTCGCCTGGTATAGAGTTAGTGTTCACAAGAAGCTGGGAGGGGACACAGTCAGGACAGGTGACCTGGACCAGCCAGAGGGGTATCCCATACCAAACGTCATGCTCTGTATGTAAGATGGAGGCTGACTGGGGAGGAGTGGTCCCTGCTCAGGCATGGCCTGGGCATCATCACATTTTTGGGGTGGTGAACAAATTGCATCATGTATCATCCAATTTGTATACCCTGAGTACTGTTGTTGTTGTTTTCCTCTCCCTTTGCTGTCCCTGTAAACTGTCCTCATCCAAATCCATGAGCTTTACCTTTTTTTCCCCAGTTCTCCTCCCCATCCCACATGGGGGGAAGGAGTGAGCAAGCAGCCGCCTGGTGCTCAGCTGCCAGCTGGGGCTGAACCACCACATAGCGTCTGTTAACCAAACCAGGAGAGATACGTCCTTAGGGCTTTCTTTTTTCTTTTTTCTTTTTTTTTTCCCCTTCCACATACCTCTTCTCTCCGGTAAATCACGTAATCCGGCACAGAGATTCAGAGTCTCTGTGACATGCTCCATTTGGGCTTTCTCCCCTGCCAAGGCGTGTAACAAGAGAATGAAATGTTCCTTTTCTGCCCTGCTGAAATCACGCTCTCCTGCCTGTTATGAATTAGATTCACAGTCTGAATATCTCCCTCTGTGATCAGCTTTCATTACTAATAACCAGCTCATTCTGCCTTGCTAGAGCATGAGCTTCTGACTCAGTTCAGACATTTCAAACAGAGGAGCGCACAAAGACTTCTAATTAGTGCCTAAATATCCTCCCTTGCACTAGCTACAAATCAGTGTGAACGCGGGCGGCAGAGGCTGTTACAAACCCAGCCAGAGACACTGACCGATCAGTTCAGCGACCAGGTGGGGTTTTTGCTGCCACAACACGGGCGTTGGTGCAAGTTGTGGCTTGTTTAGGACTTTTTAGTTGTGTCCCTGGTTTAGGACTTCATGTTGCCTAAGACTCTACCAAGTTTCTCAAAACCATGCTCCAGTACAGGTTACCCTGTTCATCAGCTCCTGTGTTGGTTTTTCTTTTCCCATTGGCCCCCGACCGTACCTTTGCCTTCTGTATCAATGATGTCACTATCCTTGTCCTGCAGTCCCCTGCGCCTGGTTCGGAGCTGCCTTTCATTTTGCGGTGTATTTTTCCAGAATCAATTTGTCATACTGTTTCTCAATCCTTACCTCTGCTTAGTAAGTTTAAACCCTCTTCCTTCTCTACTCCTGTGCCCCCAAAATATTTTTCAAGCGCAAAAAGCTGGGGAAAGTTGTATTTCATACGGAGCAGGTATCAGATGCCTACTTATATGTGAAAATGATATGCTTGTATTTGCTCTTATGCATTGCTGATCTTTTCAGAGTGAAGGTTGCTCAGCAAGGAAAATAGAAGCTTCTCTGCCTGCAGTATGCTGTTCACTAGTTTGTGTATCTTCATCATAAGCATTTTTGTGCATCCCTTCACTAAATTAAATAGGTCGCATTGCGTAGTGATTTATAACCTGGAGAACCGTTTGCTTTCAAAGGGACAGCACAGGGTATAAATCAAAGAACGAATTTGACCCAACAATCTCCCTGAAAAGACAGAGTTTCAGAGCTCCTATTCTTTATTTCTGATACATCCTTTTCAAGATGGGGTGATAAAACTGAGCGCGTGGTTCAAGGTGAGCTCACACACTGATTTAGAGAATGGCCTTACAGCATTTTCAAAAGTATTCTCTATTCTCTGCTTAGCGCATTGTAACATCTTGTTTGGTTTTTAATCATTACTGAACACTGGGCAGAGATTTTCACTGAGCTGTTCACAATGACAGCCGGGACGTTTTTCCCTGAGTACTTACAGTTAATTTAGATCCCATCAATGTATCAATTGTTCCTTCCAGTGTGCCTTACCTTGCAGCTGTCACAATGAATTTCATCTCCTATTGTGCTGCTGAGATACCATGCTTTGTTAAGATCTTCTGTCCTTTGTAGATTAACCTACTCTTGATGGTTTTGAGAAAATAGTTTCGTGGAAAATTTGCCAGTTCACAACTCTCATCTTTCCAGAACAGGTACAAATGGTCAAAAAACCCCCCCTGCAATCTCCAGTATGAAGAGGAGCGTTGAAGCTGGAAACATCACAAACATACATACCTCACTGGTCAATACAGCTTTACTTAATACTAGGTCCCTGAAACCCAGGCAAAAAGCAGCGTACTTCTGACGACTTCCTCAGCGCAGTGATAACAGGATAACATTTGGCTTTCTCATTAGATTAGAAATAATAACCTGTTGGCTTTACCCTGAGATTCCAGGGAGGGTAAGTCCACAGGAGTCCACAGAAAAGCTGTGGAGAGCTGCTTTTTGAACTGTGGGTCTGGGCAAAATGGTACTCAGTTGAGGTGGCATTTTCTTGGACCAGAGATGAAACTCCTGGCAGAGAAGGATCTGACTAACCAGTGCAGGATTTTGCTGAATTGCTTTGCCTTTATATTAGACATTATTACTACTTTAGATAGCCTTCTGCTTGGAAACAAGCAGCCTACAGCAACGATGAATGCACCACTTCCTTGCTCATTCATCTTTCCACCGCTCTTTAGCCCTTTTCCATGCTTTAAGGTGACCTTGCAACTTATGAAGGAAAGTAAAGGATTGGAGTTAAACGTATTATAAATGATTGACCTACCTGGATGGCAGCTGATAACGTGCTGGAGGCTGCAAAGTTCAGATACTGAACTTTATTCTGAATGATAGACGCTATAAAGGAGAGATAACTCATATTGTAACAACAACATTTTCAGCAAAGCAGAATGAGGAATAAGGGGATTGTCCTGCAGTCAGAGAAACGGCATGGTACAAACAGGAAAAAAGAACAATTATGGCAGCATTAAGCTGCTAAGACCATTAATTCTGGAATGATGTAGTGAGTTCAAGAGCAACTCACTCTTTGCTCTGCTTAGGCAGGTAGAGGGGATGTAACGTAAAAGGCCAGCCAGAATCATAGCAGTCTGTGTTGGCAGAGGAGTCCCAATTTGGGGAAAGGAAGAAAAAGGATCAGAGATGTCAAAGAAGAGCTTATTAGATGAAACATTTCTTCTGCCTGGATATAAGGACACTTTGAAGACAAGATCAGACTGAAGAATGGTACAAAGAAACTGATTTTTTTCATGCACTCATGCTGCAGAAGATAATGGAGTTTCTTCGGGTCAAAATCAGAGCTGATTGAGACTTTAAACAAAGAGCCCTTACAAATGCATTATTTTATTTTATTTTTTTTTAAAGTGCAGTGAAGCAGGCAGTGTAAAACGTTTTCTGCATCCAATGGAAACACTGATATATGGGCACCTGAAGTTCAGATCTTTGGTCTGAACTGGCCTCACCTATGCCAGTTAGAAGAACTAATTACTGAACTGTTGGATGATTCATTATGAATCAGGGGTTCTTCCAGTTATTTTTCTTTAAAAAAGTTTTGAAACCTTTTTCTTTTTTTCCTACTCAGGAACTTAAGCCACACTTATGAAACCTCGAAATAACTTTGTGGGAGGGAAAACTGATTTGCTAGTCAGCATAGGCAACTGGCTAGTCAGAGGGTGTTCAGGCCTCAAGACCACTGTGTAATTTCCAGTCTCATAATTCAGTGTTGTTTGTGGGGGTTTTTTTGGACTTCAAACAGTTTTGTCTTTTACTTTCTTTCATTTCACATCATCTTCCACAGTACTTCATATGCCTACAGCAATATTTTTGTGATGTTGAAAGAAGTTCCCTCAGGAACACAACTCCACAAATCATCTCCGGCTGTTGTACAAGAGATTTTTTACACAGAGGACAGGTCTCCTGTACCTTTTCTATCTGCTCCATTTCCAGCGTCACAGGGTCTGAGTTCCCTTTCGTGGAGAGCATGAAAAGTCTCAGGGAAAATAAGTGAAAAATCAAGTCAGACAAACGAGCATCACTGTCAAGCTTTTAAAAACTAATCGCACACATCCTTCACGTAAAAGCCTCTTCTGATTTAGAAATACCTGTGTTGATTTTGCCTTTTCTCTAAATGCTTGATTTGGATTTTGAGTTCTTTCATCATCTCCTTCCAAAGGAGGTACTAGAAGGAAATCAGTGTCCTGTGTATTCATGTATCCTGCATAAGCTAACGAACCAGCTGCCAGATTTCATTTTTGAAAAGGCAAATTCACTTGTCAACTCATGTAGAAATATTAAAATGGCAAATAGCAATCATTTCTCATGGAGAGAGGCACAGAACAGAAGATCATAGTCCAGTGTTTCTGGTCCAAATACACATATTTATATGTATAACATCATACAGGGGGTCTATAAAACTCAGGTTGAAGGAAGTGTTGAAGGTAAGGTGAAAGGAGGAACCGTTTCTATTATCCAATTTCTAAGTTAATAGCACTGTATTCTTCAACTTATATGCTTTGTATGGGAAACCTCTACATGTAGTACCCAGCTAAAACAAGAGGTCTCTTTCATTATCAGTACGAATGCAAAAAACCTGTATCCTGGGTGGCAAACAGGCAAAAAAAACAACTTTCAGGTGTTCTGAAACTATAGTAATGGGGAAAGACTCCCGATTTCCTGACATGCTGCACTACCTAGGGTGTCTTTCTGAAGATGTGTTCCTTACACCGGAAATACTCACACGGGTGACCTTGCGCTACGTCATGGGAGTTTTAGGAAAATTGTTTCTTCCTCTTACAAATCTTCCCAACAGAAAACCTTTGTACAAACACAGTTTTCATTATATAGTACATTTAGTATTTATCTGATAATTATTCTGTCAATTCACACACTGAGGGATGTATTACTATGCCCTGTGCC
Source organism: Psophia crepitans (assembly GCA_013399095.1). NCBI lineage: Eukaryota > Metazoa > Chordata > Aves > Gruiformes > Psophiidae > Psophia > Psophia crepitans. The sequence goes on along the minus strand of VWZZ01007925.1, from coordinate 287,581 downwards.
TATTGCCCGTTACTACTATTGTCATTATGCCTTTCTCTCAATTTTTTATATATGTTATATATTTTATATACATTTATTAGATATATTTAGTCTACAGAAACAAAACTACACAATTGCCGTATGCTTCTTTGAAAATTACTGCATTTTTAGCAGGTGAGTAAATGTTTATAGAGCTGTTATCTGTATACTGCAAACAGTAGAGTAGGAAAACACATAGAAACAAGGATTTGCAATTCCAAATATTTCCATATCATCTTTCATTCACATTCCTTAAAGTATCTGGAAACTGTAGTTTTCTTGATAACAATATATATTCCAGGTTCATCTTTCCTTAGTGACTTCTGCATCGAGCTTCTTTCTTGCAGAGGTTTGAAAGAGGATTTTGTTTACTGCCAGCATAACCTCTGTTGAGTATCTGAAAGTCGAACTGTTTTTCCAGCTTCATACATCACCTTGAAGAGTAAAGAATGTCGAGCTCATAATGGAAAATTTTGTTGTTACTAAAATAAACAGGAATAAATTCGTTCTTTGATTTTGTAATGCTAGTGGCAGGACAGCGTGCGTTGTCAGTAAGACCATCAGGTGCTGTACAACATGTAATGTAAAAAATTCACAAGATATAACATAACTGCAAAAGATCAATTTTAGATTTCTGTTCTTAAACGTACTCTATATTATAAGGAAGGTTGCATTTAAAAATATTTAAAATTGGTTTTGATAAGCATACACGGTGATTAAATAAATAAATAAAAAAGTTTCTTTACAAGCAATATCGTACTCAATCTCTGGTACCCACAAAGTTATTTCTATCAGATACTGGATGCGTTTCTTGATAAAAAGAACAGAAGGGGTTAGTCGTCTGCCTCCACTGGGTGAAGGACCTTGCATTCACTTCCCCGGGTCTAGAATTTCACCTTGTGCATTTGAGTCTTCAAAACTCATAATCATTTGCATCCTTCTCCTAAAAATTTATATGCTAAGTGGAAATGGCAACACTTAATTTAATTTGAAAAACAACTCATGCCTGAAAACACTTGGACATTTCTATAGTTAGAATAAATGTTTTCAGGTATGTGTAGCTGTCAGTGGGATAAAGTCTTTCATCTGCAGCAGGACTACCCTTGCATTTTACATGAAGTATGTACTTAGTTCTATTGGGACTGGTGTCAAATGTAATCCAAGATAACACCAAATGTTGTTCATAACTACATACCTAGAGAAAAATGTACATGCATAACAATTCTCCCACTAACCACCTATGTATTGTTTTCAGCTTCCTACTTCTCCAGAGTTCTACTTTTTTCCGTTTTTTTTTTCCCCATTATTAACAGTTGCCATTTTTAATGGTTGGTTGTGCTGAAATACAACATTAGCCATCACAAATGTATTTCGCAGGTATTATTATTATTGTTTTAAAGACAACTATTAACATGAAAACTTTATTTTTCTGAACTGATGGTTCCTTTCATTTATTTATTTGTTGAAATACAGTTGTACAAATCAAGTCCTCCAACTGAAAAGAATACATATGGCTAGAAAACAGCCTTCAGTACTCACAGGACAGCCAATATTTTCAAGTATATTTTAGCTTTCTGCCACTGCCATGACTGCAGTCAGCTTCACTGTACTCCCCCTCTACGGTGTAGTTCTGCCTTCACAGCCAGAGTACCTCACCAAAGTGACCAGCAGCTCCCCTTCCTCCAGACCTGCTCCTGAGGACCTGAACTCCAGCACAGGACTTTCTAGGTCTACATCTGATGATTTGATAAGATCCTAGTATGGGATATTTGTGGTGAATATCCATTCAGTAATGTGCATCCTTCTCACTATTTACTTAAATCAGTTGTTGATGAAGTTGTTGAACTGGTAGCCTAGATGAAAAGTGTTTCAAAAGTAGAAACACTAATCAAAAGTTTCCAATAATAATTTTAAAAAATAAATATCTTCTGCTCATGTACAGTTTGGAAGCCACAAAGGTATTTCCTCCCCAACACTACCTCCCTTTGTCTCAGCCTTTGGGTTGCAAAGGTCATGAGAAGAGCTTAGCCTCTCCCTTGTTTCGTCTCTGTCCCCGTGAGGGCTTTGGGAGGGGATTTCTTCTCAGTGGCAGCTGGGGCACACATCCTGGCTCATATCTAAACAGCTATCAGGGAGGCTTTAAATTCTCACAGCTTTACGGTAGGTACTGGTGCCGGGGAGGTGAATGTCGCTGTGACCTGTTACTAAACCAACTCATCTGCTTAATCAGGTTCCGAGCTACCTTTTTCTTGGGTGGGAAGGCATTCCTTTATATTCAGACTGATGTGCCTCTGAGGGGACGAAAGCTTTAAAAACCACAATCCCCTTGCCCAATTGTTTACGATACGTGCCACTTCACACAGCTGCGGTTTCTCGGCCCCATCTGCGGGGGAGCCAGCCTTCTGGTGCAGCTGGGAGCGTGTCGCGCTTCTGTGCAAGCCACCAAGCATCGAGGAAAAAAAAGATTCCGAGGCTCAAGGCCCTAAGCTGGCAGAAGCGACGTGCATCATTCAGGTAAACTGCTTAATGCCTACGGGGAGGATGCTGGCTGCGATGTACTTACCTTGGTCCTTGCCAAGAAATTATAACAGCAACAGTGACAGAAAAGGAAAAAGCAACGGAGGCTGTTGCTCTCCAGCTGCTGGAAATGTTGAGCTTTTGTTTGGACTTTATAGGTCCAATTCTCATATTGTTTACTTACCCTGTAGCTTAGAATATGATTCAAAATTATTGAGGTATGTCTGACACGTCGTAACAAAAAGAGAAATGAACCTACTCTTTCAGCTCCCGGTTGCTGTCTCATATTAATGTGTATTTAACGGGGTTTTATTTAAGAAATACCTCTTTCAGTTTAGCAGTTTCCTCCAGCAAAACTGTTCAAGAGTAGGATGTTTGCTAAGAAATAGGTCAGATTAATGCAATTAGAGGAGGAGAAATACATGCTTCTGAACGTTTTCCTGTGCAACCAGTGCTACATTTTTTTTCCCTGTTTTTATGAATTTCTCAATCTCCAATTTTTATTTTAATTAACTAATGGATGGAAATAAGTCCAGTCTAGAATGATATTGTACTTCAAAGCCAAAAGATGACAGAAAAATCTCTTTGGCTATTTCTTCACTGATACGGCAAGAAGTAATGCCTATATTTTTAAAGGTTTTTAAGGCAATTTCGTATTCTGTGAACCCATAAATCTACCTGATATTGTCAGGTGTGTATATATATATATATATATATATTTTCAATAATAGACAACTCTGTGCTTCCCTAAACATCAGACTTTCATCAAAACTTAAGCAAAACTTCCATGAGTTTGTTGTTTTGGTTTTTTGGTTTGTTTGTGGTTTTTTTTTTCACATTAGTCCAGGCTTTCTTCTCAGACACTGCAGCACCCTCTATTCTGCAAGTTCCACTCCTGCTGATTTCCCTGAAATATGGATTCATGTAGCTCCTCAGAAGCAACTTATTATGCTCAAAGAGACTTTCAGATAAACCCCATCTCCAGTGATCAAGGCCTGCTTCTTCCAATATTCTAGTTGTCATTACAACTTTTTCCAAAACAGCCTTAACTGGTTAAAAACTGATCACAGGGAAGTCTGACTTCCCTACCGCAAAGCCTAAACCAACATTTACTCTCAATGCTATCCACCATTCTCATATTGTGCTTTTGTTTCTCCCTACAGGCATCTTCTTGCTGTTCTCAGATGGGGGGAAAAAAAGAAAGAAACAAAAACCCCATAAACAATTTATAATGTTTTGTCATCGTCAGGACATAGGCACTGGAGAATGTCTTTGTGAAGGTCTAGGTTGGACAGAATACATTTCCTGCTTTTGGAGCACATACGATAAACATAATCGAGAGCCACCTTACCCCATGATTACTGATGACACCTACTAATTAAATTCCACACAGGTGAAACAAACCATTGCACAGGAACTTTGCTAACTGCATCATCATATGCCACAGAAAACAGCTCATTAAAAGGCTTTATTCAGTTTAATAGAAGACCTTATGACTATCTCCTTCTTCATTAAAATAGAATAGAATAGAATAGAATAGAATAGAATCATTAAGGTTGGAAGTGACCTCAAGGATCATCTAGTCCAACCATCCCCCCACCACCTATTACCCACTAGACCACGTCCCTAAGTACCATATCTAACCTTTCCTTAAACACCCTCAGGGATGGTGACTCCACCACCTCCCTGGGCAACCCGTTCCAATGCCCGATCACCATCAAAATGATAGTCAGTGTTTTGTCAGGTCTGTGGTATCACCTCATGGATGTTGAAAATCATAATATATACATTATACGAGGGAAATTTAGGAACTGAACTGTACCTAGTCTGGCTCCCCAGTGTTTACCATCTGAGGACAGAAGAGCAAGGCATTTCTCTTGAAGACACCCACAGGTTTTAGATGACCTGGGACAGCTGGGATCTTGGGAGGAAGAAAGGAGAAACAGACTGAAGATATTAATAAGTCAGTAATTTCACGATATACTTCTCTGTGTTATCGTACATATTTTTAAAAAATATATAACGCCAGCTTTGAGCACTTCTTCCAGTTTTGTAATTATCATGTCAATCTTTGAGGGAAGTGATGGTAAGTAATAAACAGTGGGTATGTTTATGAAGTGGGTATTTGAAGTTTGAGAAGTGGGAGGCAACACTTGCACTTGTTCAGGATCAACAGCTGGATCCATCTTCTAGATTGGAAGTTCATGATTTGGTGTTTCTCCTATTGTTAAAAGTCTTCTCCACTTTGTAGTTTCTTAAGGATTTTTAACCCAAACAGAAAACCCCACAACATCTAGTTCATTCGAGCTAATTTGCTCAATCACTTGTCATTCCTTCAGATATAAGCATTTTCGCCTTAAAAAACCACAGGCATTTGCTTTGTTTTATAATATCCAAACGGTGGATTTATTTATAATTATTGCCTCAGAGTTTAATTTGTTTATTATTACTTGCTGGATTCCACATGTTGTATCAAACAGCAGAAGTACATTTGTTTTTTGGTTGTTATTTAAATTTATCTCAAGAGATCTTGACCACCAAACTGAAAAGGGAAAAGCTTCAAGACATTCCCCTTATTGTCATCCAGTTCCTTCGGTACATTATGATACCAAATATAGCAAGAAGACCGACTCACATGGATGTTTTTATACTAACATATAATTAACCTTGCTTATAAGTGGCTCTTCTTTTATAAAAAACATATATTTAGAGCAGATTTTTCTGAAGGTGCACACCTTTATCTACTATTTGTCTACAAATGCAGCAGGAGAAACCAGTTTTCAGAATATGTCGTAAACAGAAGATACAGTAATTTGGGAAGACAAGAACAGGCTTTCTGCATATGTTCCTGTGACAATTTCAAAACAAACCCAAAGGCAGCCGACCAAATGCTAGGGCAGATTTTCAGTACTAGCACCTGGTGAACGTTGGATGCTAAAAGAAGGGACTGAAGCAGCATAGGACTTGTGTCTTTTCAGAGTAAATTATCTGTCTTTCTAGCAGCATTTTATATCCCAATTCTTGCCTTGAAGTTTCCTGCTGGAATACTAAAAGTTGTCCCAAGAGAAATATTAATGTTTCACCATTTCATTATAAACAGTGCTATTAATACTGAATCACACTGGTCACTTTGAAACAGCTGGGTTGCCTGATACTGGACCTGCAAGACCTATGTCACTGGTTTGCTGTTTCTTCATCTGAGAGATGTTTTGAGCTGTAGCTGTGAGATATTTTTTCCTGAAGACATTTTCCTGCTGCACATACAATGCAGATCTGAACATTGGGCAATTTTAGGCTTCTATTCTCAATAATGGTTTTATCTGTCTGAGAATCTGACATTATAATTTTATTTTTCTCTGTCAGGTTTCTTTTTTTTTTTTTTAAATAGCATTTTTCTGTATATCTCTTCATGTTGGATGGTTACAAAACATCTAGAAAATTATTTCACAAATATCAGCCCTTGGGCAAATGTAATACTCAAATTAGGATTAAAACCTCTTTTCTTGATGCTGGGCACTTCAAATGTATTGATAACTAGGAGACTTTGATTCAGAGAAATCAGGAGACAGTGACTTTAGTAGGTCTCCAAATCAACAGACTCCTTTAGCATGTATTTACCTTTAAGTATTTCAGATCAATTAGGTTATTCTCAGAGTTGAAGTTTGTCAGTGGTAGAGAGAACTATGCAAATCAAATTGTCCAATATCTACTATAATATCTCAAAACAAGCCTATCTCAGTGATGGTGTGTGTTGTTCATCACTCAGTGATGAAGTCCAGAACAAATGCCTTGTTGGGTTCCTGGCGATGAACAAGACACATATCTATAGAGACAGGAGGACATATGAGATTATGTATCCAACTTTTTCAAGGTTATTTCTTTTAAAAGAGTGTTGATTTATATTTTTATATAATTTTTAATATAATTTTATATAATTATTTTTTTAGAAGATGGGATGGGGAGAGCATAATAAAGAGAGTATTATAAAGTATGCCGCTCGGATGCTGTCTTTACCTCCTGCAGAAAAGTTATACTGCTGAAGCAAAATAAACATTTGGATATAGTTTTGCGGACCTTGTAAAGCCATCATATTTCCATTGAAACAGGATTTATGGTATTGATTTTTTTTTAACCTTGCAGAAGATCGCCTACAGAAATAGACATAATTTTTTTGAATGAACTACACCAATTATTTGGTTGTCCACAGCTGACAAATTATTTATTTTTTCTCAGTGCAGTATGATGGCCAGTAAAATATAAAACTGACTGTGACTGTAATCAAAGGGTATTTCTGCAAATCACTCAATGACAATCTAGGGCAATTTTCAATTACTCTCAGGACAGATTTTTCCAATTGACTAGACAGAAAGTGGCAAGAAAGATTTAAGAAATGCCTTGTAAGTGCTGATCTGAGAACTTAGTACCAAATATCATCAATCTATATCCTTCTGAGACCAGAAGATTTACAAAATTGAGCTATTGAACTTACATAAGCATCCAGTTATAGAATTATATATCTGATGGTTCAGTCTCTTGGGATTTTTATTATTAAAGGGAATAGCTATAGACTCACACTTTGACTGTTTGCAATTATCATACGCTTCATTAGATTAATGACTGTCTGAACATTGACCCACTTTCTTTTCTGAAGATACTCAATAAGGTGTTTCGCTGGGTTACCAGTAGTAACTTGTGTATTTACAGAGGTTTGATGTGAAAAGAACTAAACTGATAGCCTCAGCATAGAAAAACAAAAATATAACTAATAGCCTAATAAATATCTTAAAGAAATTGTACATTAAAACCTTCCTAAAATTGGATATGGATATGCGATGATTGGACACACATTTTTTAGTTTTCTTAGTGGCCCTCATATATTTTTAAGTTTGCAGGAACTGAATGGCAGCATGCCTAAAAATAAGTTGCAACATTAGAAATACCAGTATATTTCCATTACAGTAGTGCTAAGAAAGCTGTAGCAAAAGCAACACCTCGTTACGGTCCCCAGTCTGGTGTCTCAGACCTTGCCACCCTAGTAGACAGAACAGGGAAGAAAAGTGGAAAGAAAAATTACTTATTAGAGAGATGAGATGTAGGAATGACATGCTGATAAAGGATCACCAGAGTTTTGGGATCTTGTTAGAAGCCAAAGACGTCCCAAGACAACCCTAGCTCCGTCGTGCCTCTTGCGTGGCTGCAGCTTATTGCGGCTGCCCTCCGGACCATTTGTCCCTCAGCCCTTTTCCCTGACGGTTCATGTGAACGAGGCGGCGTGCACGCCTGCCAAGCACAGGCGCTGCGCCGGTACGTTAACCCTTACGGCATCTCCCTCCCGACACAGGCATCAGCGTTTCACATACCTCAAGACATGCTTTAAAAAAAAAATGTGGTAGCAAAAATTATGCTACAGAATGACGATCATGATGTATGGCGTGGTTCTGCACCACTGACCGCTGCCCCCCTCCTCACTAACACACCTTGAGCAGCTCTCTGTTACATATTCACACGCAAGACTCCACCCAAAACCCAGAATGGGAATCGTCAACCTAAATATCAGAAAATATTTTCTTCCGTAAAACTCGCTGTGTTTCTGAAGATGATAATCAGTGCCAGATTTAAGCAACACGGAGTCTGTAAGCTCTGAGATGTAGCAGCAAATCCTTCCTCCAGCTGCCTGGACGACTGTCTATAGGAAGGTCTGCCATCTACCGAGTTAGCAATTAATTTCTTTTAAGTACTGGTACTTTGTTCTAAATATACATATACCGACAAATTTCAGCATCTGAGATCCTATGAAGTCACAGCTCATCCCAATTAACATATGTTTGTTTGTAAGAGAGAAAGAGAAAATATAGTTCTAAAATTTAAATAAGAATGTATTTCAGTACTCAAGTAAATTTTCCTTTTTTTTTTCTCTTTCTTTTGGGAGCAACCCTATCAGATTGTTATGAATATTTTCTTTAGAGAAAACGTTTTAATAAGAAAGCTGCAGTTTGCTCCTAAGGCCAAATCAAAGAATAATTAATAAGTATGTATTAAGATTCTGCAGACATGGCACTTAGCGCAACGAAGCAAACAAGCGAGCAACTGACAGCACGCTAATGCGGGGACAAGCCATGTTTGCTGTAGCCGTCTTCTTCATACAGTGCCAATTATCCCGAATGATTCATACGCTTACCAAAACACCAAACATGAGCATTTTGATGTGTAATGTGTTATATCTGCATTCATTTCTGTGTTGAAAGGCTAATTACACTGGTAATTGTCATTCATATCTCTTGCTATTATATTTGTATTCAAAATTGCAATAGATGCAATCTGTATTTTTTTTTTTAATTCAAGCAGTTTAAAATTAATTTTGAAGCCTTACAACAGCAATCATACTCTAATTAGTGAGATAATCAATTAATAAGCTTGTAACTAAGGGTTCTCATCTCGTAGATGGAGATTATTTCAACTGGGATGAAGTGCAATCTTTGTATTTAAGAAAAAAAATAAAATAACGCGAATCTATCCTACAGACAGGAGATAAAGATACCTCTGTTTGTTTAAAGAGGTATCATTTTAACCCCTGCACTGTGACGATGATTCATGTGGCTGTAACCACAAGACTTCCATTAAAATAATAGCTTTCTGTGGCCAAAACGGCATGCCATTCTCAAAGTGTTCACACTTACTCTCTTCAGTTAATTCATGCAAAGTGATTCCATAAAGCCATTAAAGCAAATATAATAAATGAGTTCAAGACAACTAGTTATTTGTACAGGGAATTAATTGAAGGATGCAGGGAAGAAGTAGGGAGGATGCTGAGATTAATAAACCTTAAAGTACAGGCTTGTTGTGCCAAATGGCCTTTTCCCCTGGAACTGTAAACAAATTTGGATTTTGAACAATTTTAGACCCCAAGGTCCTGCAGGGTTCCTCAGGGAATTGCTTGCGTTGCTTTCCAGCCAGAAAATCCATGAGACAAACTCAAGCAACTGTTATCCACAGAATGAACCGAGGAAGATAATTTTTCTTTGCCAACTCGATGGGTTGCTTGCAGGAATACCTCAGGGGTCATTTGTGTCATAGCAGCTTTAGCATCAAATTAAGACTACCATGAGGTGCACCACTACCAACAGGTGTATTTAGATGGAGTGTGCATCTCTTCCTTACACTAAATTTCTGCAGCATACCTGAACAGCCATTAACATGGAATAAAACCTATTCCCTATGCTGCGGTGCACAAGGGGATTCAGATTTTTCCACTCTCATTAGACTGGAGTGTTTGCGTTACGGTGAGATACAAGGACCTGACAAAACCCACAGGGCAAAGTTTCGAAACCTTCGTTACAGCCTTACACCGCCAGCATATTATAAAAGACTTACCATATGAGGAATTAGCAGAGGTAATCCTGTGCTTCAATAAAAAGTACGTGTTTAAACATTACCTGATTAGAAATATGTTGGAAGGATTTTCTGGTTTTGGGTTGGTTTAGGTGTTTTTTGACAATCGGTTATGCATTTCTGTCAGAAGAATCAGGATGAAACACTCGGTTTTTTTAGATTGAACTGAAATATTTTTTCTTTCTTATTTTCAATCTTACTGAACTGATATAGTTGCTTACCAATGAGGTACAACTACATAGATATTTAAGTCTTAGTTATTTTGGGGGGGTTTAGCTGGAATCTTTAAGGACATATCTCTTACAAACAATCCATCCTATGTTGTGCATTCTAACACTGAATCAGCTGTAGGGATTACGTTGTAAATGACAAGCTTGGGGTGAAAAAACAGGGTAGCCTGGATGCAGGACAATAAACAGCCATCAAAGCTACTATTCTCTGTAAAATGTAATTAGAAAGGATGAAAAAGAATAAATAAAACTGGGATCTTTTAAAATGATTTATTAATTAATAACAAAATATGAGGAAAAAACATTTTGGTGTCTTCATTCTTACTGTTATTTCATAGAAAGTTTGAATATTTCTACCTAATATTCCTACTTTTTGTTGGAATCAAAAAGACAAATTGTGAACAATAAAAAGTTTTATGTCATTTTCTGCAGAATCAAACCTCTTGTTAACATCTGCACATCTTGTGCATATGCTTACTTGCCTAAATAAAGTCCATGAAAACCATAAAATGAAAGAAAACCCCACCTTTGAGTATGTAACTTCACTTCTTCCAGTGCAGAAGCCAAAATAATTTGTATCTGTATGCTGGTTTTGGCTGGGATAGAATTAATGCTCTTCACAGTAGCTGGCACGGGGCTGTGCTTTGGGTTTGTGCTGCAAAGCGTTGCTAACTCCGGGATGTTCTCGTTCCTGCTGAGCAGTGCTCACCCAGAGCCAAGGGCTCTTCTGCTCCTCACCCCACCCCACCAGTGAGTAGCTGGGAGTGCAGAAGGGGTTGGGAGGGGACACAGCCAGGACAGCTCACCCCAATGACAGAAGGGATATCCCATACCGTATGGCGTCGTGCTCAGCATACAAGCGGTTGGGGGAAGAAGAAGGAAGGGGGGAGGGAATGTTCGGAGTGACGACGTTTGTCTTACCAAATCCCCGTTGTGCATAACGGAGCCCTGCTGTCCTGGGGATGGCTGAACTCCTGCCTGCCATGGGCAGTGGGGAATTATTCCCTTGTTTTGCTTTGCTTATGTGTGAGGCTTTACTTTTTAAACTGTCTTTATCTCAACCCACGAGTTTTCTCACTTTAACTCTTTTAACTCTCTCCCCCATCCTGCTGGGGGGAAGTGAGTGAGCTGCTGTGTCGGACTTAGTTGCCAGCCGGGGTTAAACCATGACAATCTACATTAAGTTGTCCTTCAGACACTTAAGTAACTTGTTTTCAGGTGATATATAAGTGTCTAACCTTCTTTTAAGCTTTAATAATTTAAGTAATGAAAAGAACATTTTCACTCAGTACTAGTGACCACTGGCACTATTTTTTATGTGTCCTTCTATGACTTTAGTAACACTTCTACAATGGAAAAAACCCACAGAAATAAAGTTATTAAAAATTCTATTGTAGACCTATCTAATCAATTAAACCAAAAATGATTGCAACAAAATTCATATTAGAAAATAATTTTGAAAGCAAGGATTAGATTTTTCTCGTAGTTTAGGTTACGTTTAAGCCTGAGACAAAATTATTTAGTTGCCCAACTTACCACGTGCTCTTTGTAAACGTAACACAAAGTGCAAACATACTTCTCGAGTTTTCTTTTTTCCCCTCAATTCACTATTTTAATACTTCAAAGATTATCTTGAGAAATATTCCAAGAGTGTAACTATATCATCATATAAATGAATATTTTCAGTATTTCATTTAGTGTATTACTTCGTAAGTAGACCGATAAAAGAATGAAGTCATTTGTTGGAGATGGTTTCTCTCCCATTATGTCCTTCTCACCAAAATATTCTGCATTTATTTCCCAGGATATATCATGCTGTGAACAAGCAGGAGATTGCAATGATGGCCAAACTATGATTATTCATCCAGTGTTATGAGTACTCTTTTTCTGTAAATAAATTTTCTATTCAAAAGTCTCATCTCTACCTTTTCAAATTCCCTCACTTTTCACAAAAATCCAATGCCAAACATTACAATTCCTCATAATTTCATTTAAAATTTAAATAAGATATTTTACTCAGTATTTACTGTGATGAATTTGCTTTGATAGCTGCTGAACAAAAAGAAAACAAACAAAAAAAGAATTCTTCACCTCTTTCACATCGTTATGTTTTTCAGCGCAGTCTCTGCAGTTTAAATTACTGGGATAATATATGTGTTATCTCGTCAAGCCCTGATCTTCTACGTTCAGCATAATAATGTAAGAAAATATACAACTGTTATTTGAAAACAAATAACAGGGAGAGATCTTCTGGTCTAAAGATATTAGAATTAAGTATCTTTCTTTGGTAACATAAAGTATATGTCAGAGAAAAAAGATTAGTTATATGACTGCAGATATTTACAACAGGAAAATACAATTGCCAAAAGGCACAGGCTATGGACAGCCTCACATTTCAGATTAATATACTCTAAACAAAATTTCACACGAATCCAGTGAATGAATAAAATTATTTTGGGGAAGTAGAATGGGGTGACTCATTAGCATGAGTAGTTTGACTGTTGAGGATACTTATGCAGTGGGTTATACAATTAAAAATCCAAATATAAGTGTTGATGCAATAGAAAAGCTAAATTGCCAAGAAATAGGAACATAATGATGTTTGCCATAAAGCTAGTAATAGCGCTTAGTGATAAATACTGTAAAAAACACACACATGCAGAGACTAAATTAATGGCAAAGAACTGGGTCAGGAAGATCCCCTCAACTCAAGTTTATTAGTATTTATTCTCAGCAAAACCAAAGAGGATTATCTTTTTCTTTTTTTTTTTACAGGAAGGTCATTAATGAAATTACTTTCCCCAGCGGTGGCTGCTGTGAGCAATATCAATAGCCAAGTATCGTGTATCCAATATAAGTTTTTACGTTGCCCAGCGGTATCTCTGAGAGATAAGGTGACTCATTCCTCTGGCTTGGCAATGAGACTATAGGAAGTTGAGCTTCCTCGAGGTATCATATAAATTTATAAAGGATCCATTTATGAAACAGCTTGCCTAGTTAATGAGTTATCGGAATGGTAGCGTGCTTCATTTACTATCACGGTACATAGATGCAGGGTCTGGTACCTGCCTGAGCTGGGTAACTTTGTATGAAGCTTGGCCAGATGAGGTAACTTTGCTGGTGCCTGGAGTTGGCCCTCAGTCTGGGTCTGACCACACTGTTAACTAAGTAAACAATTATAACCAGAAAAATAAATTATTTTAGCATTTTTTTCTTTTAGTTATTTTCTTACCTTTCCCATACAACCACTTTATTCAGTCAATACAAGACTGTGACAGGACCCCCACATTTGCCAGACCTTCAAGGTATATCTGCCTGTACGTAGCTTGCTTCAAGATTTATTCCCCCCTAGACAGAGAAAAGCCTGGAGTTTAAAAAATCAAACTGTAGCAGAACAAAGATAAGAATCATGATGTTTATAAAACAGAGAAAAATCAGAAGTGCTAATGAAAAGGGAGTAAAAAAAAGAACATTTATCAATAAGTCTACTATCTGTGCGACGCATCTCTGTAGGGAGGTTCTTGTTCCTAGGCACACTCTCAACCCAGGATTCTTCCTGGGGCTTTCCGAGTTGCGTTAAATTTCACTTCACTCTTTCCAGCACCATAAAAGTCTGTCTTTCCTGTCTCCTGTGCCTGCTGCAGCCTTTCGCTCTGCTTAGCTCCTCCATGACAGCTGCCCCAGTCCTGCTCTCCCCCTTCCTCCAGTGACTCCCACTTGGCCCAAAGCAGCCCGCAGAAGACCAAAAAGGGGATCCTTCCGTCCCTTTGCCAAGTCAATCTGTCTTCAAAGAAATATCACATCAGCATGCAACAAATCGCAAACAATGAAAACACACCGCTTCCTTCACAAATTGCTACAAGCCCAAACATACTTTTTAATTTGAGTATGTAATTAATGCAAATTAAGTGCTGCAGTAAAAGCTTTTTGAAATCAGATCATGTATTAGAAGATATAAACAAATAAATATTTCCAGTAGAAACTAAATTTTCTTCCAGCCTTCAATGTTTATCAGAGATAACCTCCTATCAAAACAGTTCAAGCTAGAGCTATGTCACCGCACTTGATTGGAGATGCCACTTACATAGGTGAGGGCAATCTTATTCTCAGGGATGGCAGTTTCTATAAAGGTTTTTAATGCTTTTCTCTGAAACTATATCCACTGGGAAAAAAAAAAAACAAACTATAGAAAGAAATTAACTTCTATACAAAGCAAGAGGAAGTTTCTCTGAATAACTGAGTACTGGAACCCATAGGATAGTGTGGGGGTTTACAGCTGAACCTCATGTCTCAAACTTAGCCAGTGAAAGCAGCCGGTGAAAAAATATATAATTTATCTTGTACAACAATCTCAATTTCTTCGCAGTTTACATTTCTCCCTGCCCTTTTCAAATACACTGCAAAAGGTGACAGTTCCATGTTTTTAATTATCTTCTTTCTGCCAAAAGGAGTTTGTGCCGTGATAGAACATGTCAGATCTTGCTGTACCCCATCGGTACCTGATATGTGAATTTCTATGCTATTCTTACTTTGTAAATTACTAATACAGACTTTTATTTCCTTGGCAATGGCACACATACAGAAAAAAGGCTTGAATAAAATGGTTTCTCTGTCAATATTATTCCTTCAAACATCCCCAGTTCATAAAGACTTTAAAAGTGGGAATGGCTCTTGCCCCTCAAAACTCCCAGAAGAAAGGTAAAAAAAGTTGCATCAGAAAATGAGACAATTACTGACACCCTCTATTTGCACATGCACAGTGTTCATTACTACTTTCTGTCTCTTTAAAAGTTCTTGCATATAGTACCCAACAGAAATAGTATCACCCTCATACATACGAAGGTCATCTTTGGAGGGTCAGAGAGCAAAAGAAAAATATCTCTCAAGTACTTTTTTGAATTCTGTACCAAAGTATCAAATCAGACCGAGCAAAGCTTTCTCCATACAGGATATGTATATTCATATTCTGCAAAGGTGGTATTTTTAATAACATGTCGGCTTGGATCACGGTCCCAAGTGCAAGGTCCTACACGTGGGTCAGGGTAATCCCAAGCACAAGTAAGGGCTGCGTGGAGAATGGATGGAGAGCAGCCTTGAGGACAAAGATTTGGGAGTGCTGATGGATGAGAAGCTCACCATGAGCCAGCAGTGTGCGCTGGCAGCCCAGAAAGCCACCCGTGTCCTGGGCTGCATCAAACCCAGTGTGGCCAGCAGGGTGAGGGAGGGGATTCTGCCCCTCTGCTCCGCTCTGCTGAGACCCCCCTGCAGTGCTGTGTCCAGCTCAGGGGTCCCCAGGACAGGAAAGACATGGAGCTGCTGGAGCGAGTCCAGAGGAGGCCACAAAGTTGATTTGAGGGCTGGAGACCCTCTGCTAGGAGGATGGGATGAGGGAGTTGGGCTTGTTCAGTCTGGAGAAGAGAAGGCTCCAGGGAGACCTTAGAGCATGTTCCAGTCCATGAAGGGGCTCGAGGAAAGCTGAAGAGGAGTTGGTTCCAGGGCAGGGAGGGACAGGACAAGGGGATGGGTTTAAACTAAAAGAGGGGAGGTTGAGATGAGCTGTGAGGCAGCAATCCTTCCCTGGGAGGGTGCTGAGGCCCTGGCACAGGGTGCCCCGAGAAGCTGTGGCTGCCCCTGGCTCCCTGGCAGTGCCCAAGGCCAGGTTGGATGGGGCTTTGGGCACCCTGGGCTGGTGGGAGGTGTCCCTGCCCATGGCAGGGGGTGGGAACTAGATGGGCTGTGAGATCCCTTCCAACCCAAACCAGTCTGGGATTCTATCATACAAGTAACCTTTACAGCAACACAGAGTATAGAAAACACTTGAATAACTCATCTGTTAAACAATGTGCAATATCAACATTCTGTAAAAAAAGGTTTCATGCAAAACTTTTCAATAGCCTCTCAAAACTAACATTAACTGGCTTTCATGGACAATTGACAATGTGTGTATGAATCACACACAAAGATGTATATTTTCATGTAGGTCATTCTTTGATCAAGTTTCAGAGAAGCATAAAATACATTTCTAAACATACTGAAAATTGTTGAACGATTTTTCAAGTATATAAAATCAGTGATTTGCTCAAGTTAAAAAAAAAAAAAGGCTTCTCTTGCCATTTAAATTCCAACTTTGAAAGACAGTAATTTTATGTGGTTCAGCATTAACCGTAATTCCTTTTTTTCTAAGCCTTCCAGCTGAATTTTGTTTTACATTTTACATTTTAATTTAATCATTTGCCCTTTGCTATTCTTTTTTCCCCCAAGACATATTGAGCTGATTTCACGATTGTACATGTCAGAGACAAAGAGAAAAAAAAGAAAAGGGTTTATGCTAGTTACAAACTTGGCACCAGATAAGGCAAAGTAATTTATCCTTTCACTTTTCAAGAATTACAGAGATAACCAAAGTCCTGTTTCTACAATTTTATCTGAGAAGTTGAAGCCTTTGAAACTATGTAAAGTCCTGATGTTTTAAAATTGCTTT
This sequence comes from Psophia crepitans, assembly GCA_013399095.1. NCBI lineage: Eukaryota > Metazoa > Chordata > Aves > Gruiformes > Psophiidae > Psophia > Psophia crepitans. Next base: position 270,946 of record VWZZ01007925.1, on the reverse strand, counting down.
TCATGGGTCTTGGGCAGATTGTTACGAAACAATTCAAAAGATCCTTCCTGATGCCTGATCTTCACAGCCCAGAAGCAATTGCTTCCACAATTCTTACTCATGCTGCCCAAAAATTATGAGTTACGAAACAAAAGTTTGCCGATGACATCAAGCTGTGTGTTGTGTCAACAAGCTGGAGGGAAGGGACCATCCAGAGGGACCTGGGCAGGCCTGGAAGGTGGGCCTGTGTGAACTGTACGAGGTTCAACAAGGCCCAGGGCAAGGTCCTGGAAGTGCATCAGAACAATCCCAAGCACAACTACAGGTTGAGCGGGGAAAGGATCGAGGGCAGCCTTGAGGAGAAGGACTTGGAGGTGCTGGTTGATGAGAAGCTCAACATGAGCTCTGGGCCCTGGCACAGGGTGTCCAGAGAAGCTGTGGCTGCCCCTGGATCCCTGGCAGTGTCCAAGGCCAGGTTGGATGGGGCTTTGGGCACCCTGGGCTGATGGGGGGGTGTCCCTGCCCATGGCAACGGGGTTGGAACTAGATGGGCTTTGAGGTCCCTTCCAAACCTAACCATTTACAATTCTATGATTCTATAAAAATACTAGTTGATGGATTTTGTTTAGGGTAGAGGAAGTTTTTTAGAAAAAAGTACATATCTTTGATTTTAGTTTTTTCAGTGAAGGAAAATCCCATGCAGTCCATGGTAGATGGTTCCAATACGAATGATCTGCAGCTGAGGTTGCAGCAAGTAGCAGTCCTCCCTCTGTCTCCAGGACTCTGCCAGCTCAGCAACCAAAGCTTCTTTTGAGGAAAGCATTTGTACATACAATTAACAGCACATATATATTCCAAACGGAGAAGGGATATATAGCACTAATAACTGGTTCAACACATAGTGGTCCTACTTCAACTACTTTTGTTGGTGAACAGTTTGGATGTTTACAGTATGTGTATTGGTGCCAGTTTTCCATTAATATAATTAAATTAAGCTCATTAGAGAGCAAAAATAATTAATTCTGAAAGGTTATTATAAATCTTATACCCTATATATCAAATAAATTTCTACCTCTCTTTTGAAAAGAAGAACAATATTTTTTAAAGATATTACAAGCTTGTAATTTATAGGTGCGCTATCACTGTGACCGTGTTCTGAGATACATATGCATATCTCTTTCTCTAGAATATCCTTGAATTCTTGCCTTTTTATGGGTTATATCCTTTAAGAAGAAAAAATTGTTTAATTAGAAAATACTAATCAGCAGTAAATAGATAGCAATAGGTTCTTTTTTTTTTGGCAAGGTGTGCTACCAGTTACAAACAATTGTCAAACATATGAAAAACTTTATTATAACTTCCAATGATTAGTTTCTGTATTAATAATAATGCAATTATATCTCATTAAAACACTAAGTAGCAACAAACAGGAAAAAAATTAAGTGACTTCTTTGAATCATAATTCTGTACTGTCATTAACACTATTAGCCTGGATTTGCCCTTTCGAAGGGCAAATTCCATTAGGATGTCATTGCAGTGTTGAATAAATAAAGCAAAGAAATATGCAAATTCAAACCACATTAGCACTGATTCATCTAGTTTAATCTCGATGTATCCTGAATTTGTTTTATTTGGCATTATTAGTTTTAGGATGTGTGACTGAACGCTAACCAAACAGGTAACGAGACTTAACATTTGAAGTATCACAACTAATTAAAAAATAATCCTATGATTTCATGACTTTCTGTGAACATGGTTTCCTTCTTCGGCTCTAGCAAAAGACCACTGAAGGCCATGGGAAATTTTTCCACAATTTCTTAAGCACTGGCTCGGTTTCTGCAGCTGTGATTGGTGAATCAAATAAACCATTGCCTGTAAGACTACTAAATGTTTATACCCCCACATCTCTAGCAATGAACAGCAAAATTCCAGTTTCGGCACAGTAAGTCCTCCAGTATTATTTGTTCCCCAGCAAGAACACTGCCAGTTATGCTTATAAATAGTAACAAAGTGCTTGATGAGAGTTTGCACACAAAACTCCTCAGTGAAATCCTGGCTGTCAATGATATTGTTCAGAAAAAAATCTAAGAAACAATCAGGGTGTTTTATAGAACACAATAGCTGAAACAGCAGGAGCCTCCACAAAATATACGGCTGCCTGACATTGCATGAATCTTACCTGAACCTTTTCCATGAAGACCAATAGACAGATGCAAGACACGGCCCCCCGATTGGTGAAGGAATATGGATCCGCACATCTGAAAGAAAGAGCAGGCACCCTGTTGAGAGTACAAGAGGAAGTAAATGAGCTCCGGTAGCATCACACTGGCAGGAAAATAAATAAAAGTCAAACCAAAGGAAAGATTTTCTTTATTTTCTTCCTTTAAAAAAAATAAAAACCAAAATTTTTTTGTTTTTTTCTTTTTCTTTTTATTTTTTTTTTTAGTCAAGCACTTGTGAAAAAAAAGACTTTTGGCAGAGGAAATGTGATGAAACAGAATTCTGAATATTCTTTCTAACACAAACAGTTTCTTAGCTTTGGAGGTCAAACCAAGGTAAACTTTCGTAGTGAGGACTAAGCCTTGGGTGAATTCCACACTACAAAGAGGATACGCAGACACCCTCAGCCCCAAAGAGTTTGCCGTCGAAGCAGACAAGAGATAAGTGCATGGATCTAAGAGGGAAGATGAAATGTCTTGCTCAGTGACAGTATTAAGAGTAAAACCTAGCTCTCGTGTACTCTCCTCCAGCATTTTCTGTGTTTGGCCACAAAAGCTGTCTTTCAAATAACTATATTTTTTCCAAGAAAGTCAGAAGACACGTATAAAATATTTTAGGAAATATGAGCAGAAATCCCTGGCAAGTTCAGGATGTAATTAATTTCATTGTAATTTTGCCCTTATTAAGGGATTTACTGCTGTTAATGGAAAACAATTAGTTTGTCCAAAGCATACACATTTTCCAACTAAACAGATTATCTAATCCCTAGCAGTATAATAAAATAACAGCAATTAAAACCAGAAAATATATTCACAGTGTAATGCTGTTGCCAATGGCAGGTCCTCCACTAATCCCCTTAGGAGGAAACTGTATCACTTATTGCTGAATCTGTCAGACAGAATGCTCCAAGGTTAGAAGTAGTTCTCATCATTGTGTTTCCCCTAAACTGTATCAGATAAGAGCTTTTAATCAAAACAGTCACTTTTAGCCTATGGAAGTGATAACTGGGATGCCAATATAATAATATCCGGCAGAGCGTTTGTGATACAGGCTGCAGTGCATTACAGTTGGTTCTGCTTTGTGGTTGATGATTTACACGTTTTTAAAGAATCCTGAATATTCAGTAGGAATCCCAAAACACTTTTACCTCAATACTTCTCCAAAATTTTGCTACAGCCATCCTGCTGTGAATCACTTCTGCTCTAAGCCTGCAAATATTTTCACACCTACTCAATGTTTTCTTAGCAATTTGACAGTAATATGCAAAACCGTGTGTAGGAGTGATCAACAAGCGCATATCTTTCCTGATTATCAAAATAGTACAGTTTTATTTTTTTTTAAATGTTTGGGAAACTCCTGAGATAATTAAATTATTTTATAATCACATAATTATAATATTTATACTCAGTTCCTGAATTATTCTGGGAAGGTTGGAGTGACCAATTGACATACAGTCTTTAAGGCCTTTGTTACAAACCCTAGCAAATAACTGACAGCGTATTTTCCTTGAGAATTCAGTTCTCTGAAAAGTTCTTTCCAGGTAATTTAGTTGATAAGTCTCTGTTCTCCCAGATCCGTATGTTATTCTGCTTTTAAATTATTGATGTGCCTATGTCCTCTACAATTTCAGGGAGAGCTGGTAGAGAGTGAAATCAGGAAGACTTTATCTCAGAAGCACCTCCTTCCCATGACCATAGACCTACACGCATGTGCATACACATACACATATACCATATTTAGAAAAAAACTCAGCTGGCACTACTGCCCAGCTGCTTTCAAGATCAATTTTAGTTCTACCAGAAAAGACAAAGTACAGCAAACCCTTTTAGGGTCTGCCAGGCAGCATGCCTTAGTTCATATGCCCTACTACCATCATTCCTGTTCTCCCCATAATATCCTGGTCTTTGCAACACTGTGAGGGTGCTGAGGCCCTGGCACAGGGTGCCCCGAGAAGCTGTGGCTGCCCCTGGATCCCTGGCAGTGCCCAAGGCCAGGTTGGATGGGGCTTTGGGCAGCCTGGGCTGGTGGGAGGTGTCCCTGCCCATGGTAGGGGGGTGGCACTGGGTGATCCTTGTGGTCCCTTCCAACCCAAACCATTCTATGATTCTAAGAAAAACGTTTTCCTAAAGAAATAATCTAAAGAAAAATGTGCAGTATATATTAAAAAAGAGAAAGTCTACATGACTCATAGTAGCGGCACTAAAAAAAACCTGGTTAAGATAGCAACTAAGGCCCAATTCTTTAGCACAGTGTAGCGTATGCTGCACTTCTAATGATTTCAATACAAAATATGCTGAAAAGCACTGCAGAATTATTACTTACTGCAGCATATTTGTAATTTTTGTGTAGTTACCTACACTTGAAATAGTAAAATATATGAAGATCTTGCAGAACTCTTTGTTCCCGTTCTTAAAATACTTTGATCATGATTTTTCTTCTCCTCTCTCTCACTTTTTAACACACAAAACCATTTCACGTAGCATTTAAAGTCTGTGTTCACTTCTCTCCCTTCCAACATCTAGTGTTTCAGTAGAACACTTATTTAGCATACATGAACTAAAGCTCAAAGCTGATTATCTGAAGCACCAGAAAAAAGAAAGGTCAAAATGTGAAACTTTAAATTCAGAATAAATTCACCAAAATCAGTGGAAAGAAAGGAACTACAATATTTTCTTCTCAAACACTTTTGTCCTTCTTTTTGTTTATTCAAAGCAACCCAGCATCAAGGATTCTCAACACCAACTGACATTTCATATTTTTAACTTAATTCAGCTTTACTGCTTCCCCATCCATTCTTCTCTGACAGGGAAAATACACAACTTGCCGTTATAAATAGTTTATGATGACCCTGTCTCCCATACTCTTCATTCTAATCATAGCTATGCCACTTACCATTCATGTCAGTTTAGATATATCGAAGAACCATAAAAGTAAAACCTTCTCTCCCTGCTCTTTTTGAATTATTTTTCAGAGGCCCATAAAAACAAAAGTGAAATGAATTCATGTGGAATTTCAAAGCACTAACAATTGCTTTTTCCCTCCCCATAGGGGAGAGTGAGGTAAGTGCAATGATGTCTTCGAATTTCTGATTGAAAAATAAGCAGCTTCCATGTCCACCTTGTAAATTTATTTAACACTACGATTTCACTAACCCACAGAGGTGCACATGTGTCTTAGTTTTCTGTTCCTGTATGCTCTTCAAACACACACAATAGGTAGGAAAGGGCAACGTTTTTCTCCATGCAGCTTCGGATGGCAGCTGAGGAAACTGTTGCTGAAGATGTACAACTGTGAGGACACTTCGTGGTAACTACAGCAGACCGGAATGGAGTCATTCCGCTCACCTTCTAAATAAGCTCAGAAGTCCTATTGTGGCTAGAAGAAAGGATGAGTTAACACATCATAAGGGACCATACCACAGGGACTGAAGTACTCCCTCATACCAAAGCAGGAGTTCAGTCAGCAGACAGAAGGGAAAGTAATACTTGCTCACTAGAAAAAAAGGTTCCCCAACTCTGTCCATTGGTTAACAGATTAAATGGCCAAAATTACTACAGGGGAATGGCCTTTTTAATCGCTTATGAGTGATAAGTTGCTGAAGATCTTCCTCAAGTTGAATATGTTATCCTTGTTCTTAATTCTCTTCCCTTGTTTCACACACAGACCTATGTTTACAAATGGGAAATTGAACGCTGGACCTTTGTTGCACTTGATAAGAGTCATTCTAAGAGCTCTTTGGGTCTCAATTTTTTTCTTAAAGGACTCCATAACCATAGAATCATAGAATGGTTTGGATTGGAAGGGAACACATCTAGTTCCAACCCTCTTGTCACGGACAGAGACACCCAACACTAGACCGGATTGCCCAAAGCCCCATCCAACCTGGCCTTGAACACTTCCAGGGATGAGGCCTCCACAACTTCTCAGGGCAATCTGTTCCAGTACCATCAGGTACAAGCCCTCTCTGCCCTTGCCCCAGGCAATTTTTAAGATGGTTATCAATTCATTTGCACATCTTCTTCCTTTTCTGGTGTCCTGTCCTGGTTTTGACTGGGATAGAGTTAGGGCTTTCTAGTAGCTGGCGTAGTGTTGTGTTTTTGATTTAGTATGAGAATAACATTGATAGCACACTGATGTTTTTAGTTGTTGCTGAGTAACTGTAGTATCTACACTAAGTAAAAGATTTTTCAGCTTCTCATGCCCTGCCAGGTGCAGAAGAAGAGAGAGCACAGCCAGGACAGCTGACCCAGACTGGCCAAAGCGATGTTCCCTGCCATATAATGTCACGCTCCTGATAGAACTGGGGGAGCTAGCTGGGAGGTGGGATTGCTGCTCAGAAAGAGACTGGGAATAGTTGTGGGTTTTTTTTTTTCTTTTGCCTGTGGTGAGCAATTGCATTTGTCCATCACTTGTGTTATTGTTATTATCATCATTGTTATTGCTATCCTCTTCCTTTGCTATCCTATTAAATTGTGTTTATCTCAACCCATGAGGTTTTTTTCCATTCTTCTCCCTTGGGCAAAGAAGGGTGAGCAAGCAGCTGCATGGTGTTTAGCTACTGGCTGGGGTTAAATCACGACACGTCCTCTCTATATAAGCAGGTGATGAAGCTGCAGATGCAGACAGCTAAGGGTGACATTGTAGTGGGTGTTTGCTATAGGCTACCTGAGTAGGAAAAACAAACAGATGAGGCCCCCCCCTATGGACAGATAGGAACAGGCTCATGTTTGCAGGCCCTGGTCCTCATGGGGGACTTTTTCCACCCTGATATTGGCTGGAAGGACAACAGAGTCAGACAGAAGCTGTCCAAGAAGTTCCTGGAAAGCCTCAAAGACAATTTCCTGACCCAAGTGACAGAGGACCCAACAAGGAGAGGTGCTCAGCAAAACCTCATACTCATCAACAAGGAGGAGCTCATTGAGGATGTGAAGGTCAAAGTCAGCCTTGGCTGGAGTACTCACAAGATGGAGTTCAAGATCCTGAGGAGAGGGACAAAAATGAAAAGGAAGATTAGAACCCTGGATTTCAGGAGAACAGAGTTTGGCCTTTTCAAAGATCTGTTTGGAAGAGTCCTATGGGATAAGGCCCTGGAAGAAAGAAGGGCACGAAGAAAGCTGGTTGGTATTCAAAGTTCACCTCCTGAAGCTCAGGAGTGGTCCATCCCCATGAATAAGTAGTCAGGTAACAATGTCAGGAGGACTGCATAGATGAACAAGGAGTTCCTGGCCAAACTCAAATACAAAAAGGAAGCATACAGAGGGAGGAAGCAAGGAGGGGTAACTGGAGAGGATTACAGAAACATTGTCTGAGCATGCGTTAGGAAAGCTAAAGCCCACCTGGAGTTGAATCTGCCCTCCTATCTCAAGGACAGCAGGCAGGGCTTCTGTAAGTATATAGGTGATAAAAGGAGAGTGTGGACCCATCGTTCAATGAGATGGGGAACCTAGTGACATGGGACATGGAAAGTATCAAATGCTTTCTTTGTCTTGGTCTTTACCAATAAGACTGGCCTTCAGGAATCCCAGGTCAGAGAGGGAAAGGCTGGAGCAAGGAAGATGATCCCTTAGTGGCGGAGGATTTGGTAAAGGAATACTGAAGTAAACTGGACATACTAAAGTCCATGGGTCCTGATGGAATGTGCCCATGAGTGCTGATGAAGCTGGCAGACATCATTTCAAGGCCTTTCTCAATGATCTTTAGATTAACCATGGCAAATGGGAGAAGTTCCTGAGAACTGGAGGGAAGAAAATATCACCCATATCTTCAAGAAGGGCTAGAAAGAGGATCCAGAGAACTACAGGCTGGTAGGTCTCACCCCCCTCCTCTGGTAAGGTAATGGAGCAAGAATTAGAAAGTCATCAGCAGTAATCAGCATGGTTTCCCCAAAGGGAAGTCATACTTGGCCCACTTGATAAACTTTTGTGATGAAGTGTCTGCCCTGATAGATGAGAGAAGAGCAGTGGATATTGTCTACCTTCAGGAAGGTCTTTGACATGATCTCTCATAAAATCCTAATAGAGAAGCTGTTGAAATATGGGCTGGATGAGCAGATAGTGAAGTGAACTGAAAACTGGCTCAGCAGCTGGGCCTGGGGGTGGTGACCAGTAGCACAAAGTCTAGTTGAAGGCCAGTAACTAGCAGAAGAGTGGCTGATATGCCTGAGTTGTGCTACCATTCAGAAGGACCTTGACAGACTGGAGAAATGAGCTGACAGGACCCTCATGAGGTTCATCAAGAAGTGCCAAGTCCTGCCCCTAGGAAGGAACAACCCTAGACACCATTACCTGAAGGGGTCCACTCAGCTGGAAAGCAGCTTCCCAGGAAAGGCCCTGGGGGTCCTTGGACACCAAATTGAACATGAGCCAGTAGTGTAGTCTTGTGGCAAGGAAAGCTAGTGGTATTCCAGGCTGCATTAGGTGGCCTGTTGCCAGCAGATTGAGGGAGGTGATCCCTCCTGTCTACTCAGCACTGGTGAGGCCACACTTGGAGTTCTGGGTGCAGTTCTAGGTTCCTCAGTACAAGAGAGAAGTGGACATGCTGGACAGAGTCAAACCAAGGGCCACTAAGACGATTAAGTGACTGAAGCATTTCTCCAGGAATTCTATTTGGATTGTATTGGGAATTTGTGTTTAGCCTGGCTAGACCTAAAAGCAGAGATAAGTAGCTGCCTCTTGCCTCTGTGGGGCAGCAAGGGATGAAATCCCCAGAGCCCTTCAGTCCACTGGGTTTTGCCACCCTTAACAACCACCCTTACAGCTCCTGCTCCTCCTCGAGGTGAATAATTTATTTGCACGGCTATTTTAACATGAAGTACAGATCACAGTCACTCTACACGGTCCTGTACATGCGGTCACTTCAACCTCAGAGTCAGATTAATATGTGCAGATAAAATAAAAACTTCTTATTCTTTTGCAGCCTGTTGCTAAATTATCGTTGAGTTTGTAATCCAGAGTCCTCAACTTGGTTACAGTATCTCATTAACAGTTTCAGTCTTTACTGTGGCATTTTTCTGCTGCAAAATTTCCATTATTCACTGTTGAGCTTTAATATAGAGAAAATAAAACCAAAGCAAACTTATCTTTATAAATTGAAAAAAAAAAAATTAGGAAAAGGTTAAGTAAAAAATATGTCACTGAGGTAGTGTTGTGTTTATTGTCCCTAGAACTTACTAACACTTGTCTTCAAGGGGTAATATTAGGAACCAAATACAGAGCAGACTCTGCTTTCCTAAAGAAATTAGAAACCTCTGATCTTGCAGCCCAAGTGCCAGTACTTATTTCGTGCTTGCAAAAGTACGAGACTGTCATCCAACCACTTCTGAAAAATCTCATTATTGTGTATATATTTTTACGTATTCAGAGTAATAGTGCAATATTAAATTTTATTTTTAGACTAAGTACCTTCAAAATCAGCGTGCTCATAATATGAGCAAAGAACTTGACTCTGGGTAATGATATCTTAGGGTTAAGTTGCTTTTTTAAAATATCAGTTGGGGAAAAGTATTTCTATATAACGGTCTTGTAAGCGTTTACATGCTTTTAGCATATAATTTGACTTTCTCAGTCATTTGCCATTATAGTTAAAAGATATTTCCTGGGGTTATTTTAGTGCCATAGATCTAATTTATACTCTGACTTCTCCAACAATATGGCTCCTGTCCACACTTCCCTGTGGTGTTTCTTACTATACCTCTTGCTGAAGTGAAAACTGTGACTCTCTTCCTCTGCCAAAACCTTCCTCCCTGCAGGAGGGATGCAAAGCCAAGGACACGAAGCCCCACTCTGGTACAGTGCGGTGCTTGACCTTGTCTCAGGCCTCTGAGAAAATTGCTGAGCTGTGAGCGATAGCTATGAAAAGTCTGCAGGAAGATGAGAGAGGTGAAATTGCAGAGAGAGGTCGGACAGCTGAGATGAGGAACTCGGGTAGCTCAAGGATTCAAGAAGAAAGTTGCCAATGTGAAAAGATATTAAATGCTTATGGGGGAAACCAGGGAGGTTAGTGGAGGCTAGGAGCTGTCAGATTCTCAGCTCAAGTCCTTGGGGTGCTCCTTGTTGGAGTTGGTGGAGGATGGCAGCTCAGTAACACCAAGAACCTGCTCGGGAGCTGCAGAGGTGCAACCTGTCCCCTCCTGACCATTGCCTGCCTGGTCAGCAGAGTCTCTGAGTCCTTGTCCTGATCAGCCTAATAGCTCCCTACCCCCAGCTATCTTTTGCCCATGTCAGGCAATAAATAACTGTTTTGTTCTGAAGCTGAGCATATCCTGCTTGCAGAGTTTCTCTGTACCTGGTTGAAGGTGCCTGTACAAGCTGACCCTAAAACGGGGTGTTAACAAATGGCAGTCTTTTCTATATATACCAGCTGAAATTAGCTAAGTAGTGGATAGGATGAAGACAAAGGCTGTTTGGGTTAGAGGCTGGATAACACTGAAGCATTTCTGTCACCTGAAATAGATTTGTACATGGGGTCAAGAGCATGTAGGCTGAATGCCACGTAATTGAGATATTCCTCTCTGTCAACTTGCTTCAGCTGCATCTACAATGCAAATGAGAAAATTTTTTCCTCCAAACTAATAAAAAATGTTGACAACATAATAAAAAATCTATCATAACAGAGAAACTAGAAGTTGGTTATTCTCAGTATTTAACAGGAAAAGATTCTCTAAGCAGTCCTACAAACTGTGTTGCTTTTTACTAAATAACTCCTGAAGAGAAGTACTGTTCTGGTCTGGGATTCACTCTGTACGCAAGCAGAGGCAGAGCAGGGACACAGTTTGGAACCGCTTTTACAGCTCTTCTCCTAAATTAATTCCTGATACCTGGACCACAGTGTTCATGAGAATCTAGAAGTCTGTGCTTATATTTGCCTTGTGACTGCTCCGCAGAGGGGACTTGCCGACTGAAGGGAAATACCTTGCAGAAGTAGTCACCCCAGATCTCCTGTGTCTAAACATACTCAAAAGGTAGTGACTATCAGATGTCTGGAGACATCTCATTTTCCAGGGATACTGGGACTGTCTATGTGGCTGTCATGAAACTCTTAGGGATGGAGGTAAAGGTCTGCTGTTGACTGGGTCCTGGCCCACAGCTGAGCTAACCAGGCAGGATGTAGGAAACTACTGGATAGGGGATGGGAAACTGCTGAACGTGGCAAAGAATGTAACAAGGCAACAAAAATGTCCAGCGTTGCTGTGAGGGGGGTTGGATTTTCACAGCCACATAAAGGACAGTTACATGACTGTAACTCTCCACTGCGCTGGTGCGGCCTCACCTCAAGTGCTGGGTGCAGGTTTGGGCGCCACAGCACAAAAAGGACATAAAACTGTTGGGGAGTGTCCAGAGGAGGGCAACAAAGGTGGGGAAGGGTCTGGAGGGGCAGGCATGTGAGGAGAGGCTGAAGGCCCTGGACTGGTTCAGCCTGGAGAAGAGGAGACTGAAGGGAGACCTCATGGCGGCCTCCAGCTTCCTCCCGAGGGGGAGCCAAGGGGCAGGCGCTGATCTCCTCCCTCTGGTGCCCAGCGACAGAACCCCAGGGAATGGCCTGGAGCTGCCCCAGGGGAAGGTTAGGTTGGAGATGAGGAAAAGGTTCTTGACCCAGAGGGTGGTGGGGCCCTGGAACAGGCTCCCCAGGGCAGTGGTCACCGCTTCAAGCTGGGCTGGGCTTGAACTCATCAAGCAGCATCTGGTCAATCCTCTCAGTCATCTGCTGTGATGGGTCTGGTCCTGTGTGAGGCCAGGGATTGGACTTGATGATCCTTATTGGGTCCCTTCCAACTCAGGAGATTCTGTGGTTCTATGACTGATAGGCTTCACAGATAACTGGAAGGAAGCAACTGGGGGCATGTTGGTGAGTCCAGTCTTGCAAGGTCAACAGCACCTAGAGTACCACATCAATAAAACCAGGTAAGGTTAAGATTATCTTAGCATTGGTGCCAGAAATGACCCATTTCTATAAAGACCTAGCAAAGCAGGGAGCAAAGGGAGAAAAATTAATTAAGGGATGGGGAAGGGGAGGTACAAGGGTACAATCCCTAAAGCTTTTCATAACACACTACCTGTCTTTTCTGGTAGACAAGGAGGAAGAATTTTTGACTGCTTCTGGGTAGCAAAAAGCCTGACAGAAGAGAGAAATGTCTCTGTGCTTCCTACCCTTTCTCTGCGATTGACTGGGAGGTTCGGGAGAAGGTGTATATGTAAGAATGGGTTAACTGGAGGAATGAATAGACTATACAGAATAAAAAACTTTTCACATCCCTATCAACAAGCTGAAAAACATGCACTTTTCTTAAGGTGCCCACAGAAGCCAGCGCATTGCATATACAGCTTTCAAGAATATGACTGCTGGAAAACCTCAGTGTTTACTGTGATATCTGTCTATTCATGCTGCTGCTTGATAAACTGCTAATCTGCAAGTGGCAGAGTTACAGGGCAAGCAATATGCCAACCCCAATGTTTTTGTGGCTTTTTTGAAAGGTTTACAGTTTGGCAGGTGTAGAAAATGCAGTACAGCATAATGATTAATTTTAAGAGAACTGAATACACACTATAAAAATAGTAGTATTTTATGATGGTCTCCTGCTTTCCTGAGAAGAGGCATGTCAATTATAAAATGGGAGGCAGGGAGATTGGATTGAATGCCTTTGAAAGGAAAAAAACATCGAGAAAAATCTTTCTGAATCCGAGGGGCGTAAAAATAACTGAGGCAAATGGCACTTTTCTTACCGTTCTCAGAAATTAATATTTTGCCCTTTTGCGCTCACACATGGCTCAGGCAAGACCTCTTTACTCAGACGTGTGCACACCTTGTCACGCTGGCTGCCGAAGGCAGACGCACCGCAACACACATTTCAGAAAAAGTCAACTCATGGCTCCTTCTGGTCCAGGTTCACATGGCATTTTGTCTGCACCTTGCCAGGCATATGTCATCTCTTTACATTGCTACAGGAGATGCTCTGTTCAGACCTTGTCCTCATTAGTGATGAAAAATTGCTGAACGATATCTCAGCAAAGACCCCGTGTGAAGATGAGCAGAAACACGCCTCAGGAAAAGTCAACTGAGCAAACTCAGTCTGGGAGAAGAAATGGGATCAGATCTTTTAATCTAAAATATGAAATTCCCCAATGCATTTAGGTAGTTTTCACTAAGTACTTCACCTTCACTGGTGAGCGCGTGACAGGCAATAAAGGCTCTTAGTGCTTCTTTATTCCTCATTCCTATGTACACTCCAGAGGTACTCCCAGGGTTGTTATTCACAGCTGTGTGGTCTCCCTTGCTGAATATGGCATTCAGGACTCCGGATTCTGCTCTTTTCCCTAGGAAACGGGTGAATGTGTGCTACTGATTAGAGAAAAGGAAGATATTTCAGGACCCCTTGTTCTTGCGGTTTTGCGGGCAGATTCCTAACATGCAGAATGAGATATCCAAGGCTTTCTGCTCTTTTTACCTTTCTTCTTTCTTTTTTTTTCTTTTTTTTTTTTTTCCTTGCTGCTACAGCACTGGTTTGGTGATGAATATTTACAATTCTTTTTTTTATTCTCTTCTGAAAAACCTTGAGATCTGTTTAAAACCAATGCTTTTAACTAATCTAATCTACTGGCATGTTCTTTGCCCACCAATACACTCCACTATCAGGCCAAGAGGGCTCCTGATGTTTTCTGCTAGTGTCTTGTGCCTTCCCTGTGTTTGATAATATAATCAAGTAGAAGAAACCTTTAACCAGGTATGGATTCTAAGAAACACCCCAACTTCTTCTTTTCTCAGATAAAATGATATATCTGATTCAAAACACCAGCTTTTCTTTTACCAGGAAGGAAGGTCATTCATCAGATGCAATTTGGTTCCTCCTTCACCTTTTCCCCCCTAAGCTCTGCTCTCTCCTGTAATACATTTCCCCAGTTTCCACCCATGATGGATTACTGATGGTTTGGTTGTGCTGACTGAGGACTCAGCTTTGCACCTCGCACCTTGCTGCCAACCTGCTACAATTTGTTGAATGTCTGGAAGGGAGTGGGTGAAGGCGAATGGTAGGCATAATTTGTCTGGACTTTCAAAAAGACTTCAACAAAGTCCTTCACAGAAGGCTATTATGGGAACTAAGTAGTCCTGAGGTGGAAGGTAAAGGTCTGCCATGGATTAGAAGCTAGCTAAAAGAGGTAGAAAACAATGAGCAGAAATAAACGGTCAATTTTCAGTCTGGCAAAAGGTTAACACTGAGGTTCAGTAAGTCTTGGAGAGACTTCAAGGACAACAGTTACTGAACATGTAATTTACCAACAAACTGAAATAAGCAGGAGAGATTCTAATATAGATGGCATTTGGTGAGTAGCCTTTTCCATACAGACTTGGACTTATAGGTCAAGACCTCAATTTCCCTCCTCTCTGCTCCAAGGTTTGTAGGCAACAGACATATCATTTCAAGCTCCCAAGTGATCTACTGTGATTTGAGCTTTTGGGAATACTTGAGGAAAGAGCAGAGCCATAGCAAGTTTCCAGCCTCTTGAGCAGCAAACTTTAAATGAAGTCCAGAGGGACTCTCATCTTTTATTACACAGAATTCATTCAGCTGTACTCGCAGTATATGACCCTTAAGTAAGCAACCCCTCTGAAGGTAATATAATAGGACTTCTGAAAGAAGGAGAAATGAGAAAAAAGTACCTGAAAAAAATAATATCTCTCAGCAACACACTGTAGAGAATGATCAAGGAGGAGACTTGTACGTACACTTTCTTAATACTAAATTACAAACATTAATATCTTTCTGTCCCCAGAAAAGTTTTCATTCCTTGCAACATGGCGATAGAAGATTTAATTTATGACTGTGGCTACTTTAGTCCAATGCAACTACATTTGAGATAGGTGTAAATTAAAACGTAATTAATGAATATTATTATTTTTCTGTAATGCATTCAGTGACAAGACCACGGATAAGAGTCTCGTTGCAGAACAGTATGTGCAACTGCTGGAAGTCCTGAACAAATGAGTGAGCCTATTTTAGCTGCATATTTTTCAGAATACAAACAGGGTGCTCTGTTCTGCATTCTTTTCAGGCAGTTTCAGGGTAAAATATTATCTATGAATACATTCACAGATACTCTTGGAAAGAGGAGTAGGCAGAGAATAAATGAGCTGCCAAGATTGTATCATGACACTTCTCTAGAGAAATATTTTAGCCCTAAGACTGATTCCCATAACAAAAGTCAAAGCACACTTCATCTCATGGAAAGCTCTGGTTGTCATAGGCTGTGTATGGAGTAATGGAGCACCTGAACAAGATAAGGTCAAATACCTATGTACTTTCTGTAAAGCATGCAAGTATGAGAGAAAAATACGTCAAATTTCAAGGTTAGCATATTGCATATTTTCTTATTATGGAAAGAAAGAAAAAAGCATGATAGAATTGTAGATACCATGGCTGATATCTTTGTATATGTACAACTTTTGTGGAACAAGGGTCAATTTTAGAACCCAATTTTTCTCTTACTGAGATGAAGGAGAGCTTTTGTACTTCATTTTAGTATAAAGTGGTAATGTAATTCATTTTAGTGCAACTGTCAGGATCAACAGGATCAGAGAAACAGCAAGTCAAAACTTGTCTGGAAATCAATGTGTACAAATCTTACACTGAACAAACTGAACATAAAAAAGTGAAAGAGTTATTTGGAAAATCACCAGATATCAATCTGGCATTTTTAAAAGGGAAAATGTTCTCCAGCTGTATTTGTGTGGCAAGCGGACACTTGTCTACTCCTAAACATTTTGAAAATTCAAACCCCAACATTGTTAAAGACTGCAAAAAGACTTATACATTATTAAAGGTGAAATTGGTAAACTGAAATATTTAGGGTCAAAACTTCACCTAATAAGCAGCATTATGCTGACATGTGGTAGTCTAGGATTTGGACACTGGCCAAGGTAGGGCACTGCCAGCACCAAAAAAACCTGGTCTTTTTCTCTTGAAGTACTTACAGATTCCCCCAGTTCCCCCTTCCCATGGTTTGAGAATTGCATGAATTTTTATTTTTTTATGTTAAGAACAAGAAAATTTAACAATTTGTAAAATGTAGGGAATGCAAAACACCACCATGGAGATCCACAGCAGATCATCCCGTCATGTATCTGGCTTGCAGGATGGAGCTATGAGAAAAGGGTGGTTTTTTGACTTTCATGGAAGGATTAGACTAAAAAAAAAGTGGCAATTTTAAAAAATCTGGTTTTGAATATGATACTTCAGTAGTTTCTCAAGGAGCAGAAATGCGTGCATAGATGCATTGATTTTTATTGCAAAAATGCTACTTTATCCAGGCTAGGCTAGTATCCTACAGAGGGCACCTGCCCTGTGTAATTAAACTCTACCTCATTAATCTCTTCCTTTCATTCAGAATACAAAAAGCATAGTATGTTAATGTACAGTGTTGGTCACATGTCTTTAATAAGTTTTTTATAATTTTTTCAAGAATAAATACACCATGACTGAGATAGATGTATTAACCTAACCATTTTCCCTTATTTTCCTTTTATTTCCATAGGTACACTGGAAGAGAACTACAGCTGCAGTAAATATAACTCTGCTGTATTCCTAATACTAGTAAAGGATTTCATTACTTCTAAACTCATTAAGTTAGTGCTTATTAAAATATGCAGGTTGCTCATTATGTCATGGAAAATAACATTCTTATTTTATTACTAGTTTCATTTCTATGGTTAGCACAGAGTAGACCTAATTACATTGAATACTGAGATAGATTTTTTTTGTCTCAGTCTGCATTTTCATCTGACTCTGCTTGATACTTATTATTTTAAGCTTATTATAAACTATGTCACAAGTAAGAGGCGTCACAACAGCTTGAAGTGATAGACTATTCTAAAACCAGACACCGTTAGTGGGGCTTGTGCTCACCTAAATTTTTGATGGTCATAGCAGAATTTTTTGGCTTTCAATTAGAAGGTCCCATAGAGTGAAAATATGTTTTGGAGCAGCTTAGCATTATGTGAAAAACTTGCAAAATCCAACGAAGTGAAGACTTTCAAAGATTTTGTGTTTTACCTGAAAAGCTATAGAATCATTGACAATTTATACAGCTCAATTTTCTGAAATATTCAGAGATGTTTTTTCAGGTTTTATTCTGTGGCTTTTGTTATATTCTTAAAAATGTTGGTTTATATCTTTATGCTAAAGCAAGCGTCAAATAAGGAAGGATCCTGCTTGAAATCAAGAAATATCATGGCACTGTGGCCCTGACACAGATGTTTAAAAGTCATTAAATATCTTCTCTGAATAACTCATTTCATTTTACTATCAACACATTAGTGCATCGAAGAGAGTGTTGGATAAGTGAAGAGTGATAAAGGATGAAGAAAACACTTCATAATATTTATAGATTAAGCTTTATCATAATCTTCGGACTTTGTGCCTTCTTCACAGCTGTGAAATTCCAAGAAATTATCTTTTTTTCCTGTTACTTTTTCCTGACTGCCAGGCCCCTCCCCATGTCACTTTGTGCATTTTTATTTAAATTTTGGGGCTTTTTTTTGTTTTGTTTTGGTTTGTTTTTTTTTTTTATCATACCCACTCAAAGAGCAACCTATATATCATTTCCTTGTGGAGAATCCTTTGGAGCGCAGTAGACTTTACTGAGGTGTGCTGCCTATAAGCATCCAGTAAGAAAAAAACTCTTGAGCAGTTCTTTCAATCTAAATAGGTAAGAGAGAAATGGGATGAAAAATTTGAGCAGAATTATGAAGTAACTAGAGCAGACACCAAAAAAAGCCTCCAGTAGTGCAACTTTAAACAACGTGAGGAAAAGGTGAGTCTTTGTTGGCCTACAGTCAGCTGCACTGTTTCTGGAAACGCAAAGGCTATCCCTTTGTTAAGGTGCTGTTCAGATATTCTCCCCAAACTGTCAGTCTAGGTGAAGCCTTTTAGAGTAAAACTAATCATCACTGTATTTTCTTCTGGACCATTATACTGTGCATCAAAATATTAGCTTTCTGGGTCAGTATAAGCTTATGGTAACTGAGGGTTTCGATGACATCAACACTGATGTCAGAGGTGCTCCAATTTCTCCAGATTTGTTTGTTACTTTGCTACCTATATACTCTATTTAGGACCCATGAATGTGAACAGCCCACAGCTACTCCGGCAGCAACCAGGAAGGGCCATCTGGTTCTATCCCAAATGCAGTACTTCTATATTGCCCCAGTCAGAGAAATGTCGTAACTACATAGGTGGTCCAGGCTGGGATCACTGCTGTGAATTCCCTTCAGCACTGCGGTTTGTATATCCATGCCAGGTACAGAAATGAGACAAAATCAGCTGTTCTGATCTAATCTTTTTCGAAACTGAAGGGCTCTTCTCACATTATAGTTGTGCAACGAGAAATCTGAAGACACAGTCCAATTTACTCAAGCTAAAGCAATAAATATCAATATCATTACTAGTGGCAATATTTTTTTGCTTTCAAAAGATGAAGGATGTCACGGATGATATGCTACAACTTGCTTTGCGTATGTTTGTCTTTGACTTCAGATGAATCTCTAGGCGTGTAAGGAAGAAAGGGTTTCATCTGATGAATTGAAGTTATCAGTGCAGATGAAACATACATTTTAACATGCCTTTTCGCACACATAGCCAGTGCAAGTGAATATTCATCAGCATCAGTTCATCTAACTCCAATCACAACTCATTTTAGACTCTGAGGAACTGGTAATTTTTGCCTTTGTTATGAAGAAAGAGCAATCACATTAGAGAGGTTTCTCATTCTCCTAGTAATGAGTTCAATATGACATTTAGGAAAGTGTTTTTGTGTCTCGTGTAACAAGGTTGTTTGTACATTTTGTAATGGAAGCTGCACAAAGGTATACAGCACCAGCAGCTAGGTCTTTATTTTTTTCTATAAGCTGAATGTGAGTTAAATGTTAAATTACAGTAATTGTGAGCTGTTTTAGTATTGCCTATTATGTACTAGGCTTCATTTCAGAGATGGCTTTCCCTTAACTGAATGGGAATTCAGAAGCTGTTACACTACCCTGTTCCAGAAGGCCAGAGTATTTAGGGACTGCTGAATTTCACAGTCAAAAATTCAGTAGCCATTTACTGCAAATCAAATCAAGATTGCCTTTAGAAATGTACGGCTGTTCTTGGAGACTCAGTACTTACGAGCTTCAGGTCCTTACTATCCCAACTCCTCTGTTCCAGTCATGCAGAGGGAGCTGCAGTGGTCTTCCATGTGTAGAAGATGTGTCTCTCAGTATCACTTTTCTTCCATGTATCTCATAACATTGTGGAAAAAAGAACTGTGTCATTGCTTTGAGTTTAGATTTGGGGAAACTAAGGCATGGGAGAACAAAATTTTTTGCCCACTACATGGACAAAGCAAAGCAAGAGACAGGAGCAATGTGGGATGGTTTCCCACTGTGGCCTGTCCACATATGCTTCAGTCTGGCTGTGACTGGGGAAAGGAAGCAGTTTCTACCCTGGTCGTTAAAGTTGAGAGCAAATCTCTAAAGGGAAAGAAAATGTAAAAGTAATAAGTAATTTTAAAGTGCTTTAAATACTCATGGGTTGAAGTGAAATAGAAACACTTCAGCCAAAATCTCACCTATATCATCGGGAGGATGAGAGTTGTGAGCAACCACTGTGATTCTGTGGGTGAATTTAGATATGCTAACACTGAATAAGACAAATTAAGATCTAGCTAATAGCGTAATTTTGTGTAATCATTTCTGAAGTTTAAAAAAAATCTTTATGAAAAAGACAGATGTGATCACAAAACAATATGGAAAGCAGGCACACAGATTTGTTGGCAAAGTTGTGTTATACATTTAACTCATTTAAGTCATATCTGAAGAGAATGCAAGCTACTATATTTAATGATTATGGTTTAGAAAGGTAATTATTTACAATTTCGTCAAGAACCCTGGCATAAGAAGTAGGCATGAACTGTGTGGATGACAAAAGAAGAGGCATTGTCACTATAGGGTAATGCACAGAAAGAATTGGATGAACTCAAACAATGGAACAAAGTGAAATTCAGTAGCAAAAAATACAATGCTGCATAACAAGAATGTCTTCTATTGAGGAAAAAAAACCCCGAATAATGGCTGAAAAAGGTGGGCAGAGAAAATCTCCTAAATCTTTACAAGCTGCATAGAGACCTGAACAAAGTAAGAGCAGACCTAGAGTCCTTCTGACATTTAGGCTGCCTCATGGATGATTAAGGAAATACAGAGAACTTCAGATTAAGATATTGGGAGCTAAAATTTCAAGAAAGTTACTAATGATGTCTGTATTGGGTTTACATGGCAAGGTTTTGGTAGCAGGTTGGCTCTAGGGATGGCTTCTTTGAGAAGCTACCAGAAGCTGCCCCTGTTATGGGCAGAGCCAGTTCCAGCTGACTCCAAGATGGACCCACCACTGGCCAAACTGAGCCCATCAGTGACACTGTGATAACATATTTAAGAAAAGGTAAGAACTGTGGCACAGCAGCTGTGAAAGAGAAGGGAGAAAACGTGAGAGAAACAGCCCTGTAGACACCAAGATTGTTGAAGGAGGGGAAGGAGGTGCTTCAGTTGCTGGAGCAGAGATTCCTCTGCAGCCCATGGAGAAGACCATGGTGAGGCAGTTGTCCCTCTACAGCCCATGGAGGATCATGGTGGAGCAGATATCCACACTGCACCCTGTGGAGAACCTCACGCCGCAGCAGGTGGAGATGCCCTGAAGGAAACTGCAGCCCATGGAAAGCCCATACAGGAGGAGGCTTCTGACAGGAATTGTGGTCTGTGGAGAGGACCCCATCCAGGAACAGATTTTCTGGCAAGACTTATGGCCTGTGGGGGATCCACACTGGAACAGTTTGTCCCTGAAAGACTATACCCTGTGGAAAGTACTCAAACTGGAGCAGTTTTTGATGAACTGCAGCCCATTGGAAAGACCTATGTTGGAGAAGTTCATGAAGGACTGTATCTCATGTGAGGCATGCCACCATGAAGCACGGGAAAAGTGTGAGGAGGAAGGAGTGACAGAGACAACATGTTATTAACTGACTGCAACCTGCAATTCCATTGCCATTGTGCCGCTCAGGGGGAGGAGGTAGAAGAGTCAGGAAGGAAGTTGAGCCTGGAGAGAAGGTATGAGGGGGGAAGGTGTTTTTAGTTTTCTTTCTCACTGCCTTCCTTTGTTATAATTAATTGGCTATAAACTAAATCATTTTCCCCAAGTCAAGACTATTTTGCCCATGAGGGTAACTGGTAAGTGATCTCCTTGTCTTTATCTTGACCCACGTGTTTTTCACTGTGTTTTCTTTCTCTGTCCTGTTGATGGAGGGGGAGTGATAGACTGGCTTGGTGGACACCTGGCAGCCAGCCAAGGTCAACCCACCACACTGTCATCAGCAAGATCTATTATGTTATTTCCAAGTGATAGAAACAGTCTCAAGAAGACTTTCACAGAGACTTAAATGTACTCTTTATCATTTATATCAAAGCCAGATCAATGCAGGTTAGTCTTAGAGGAAAAGCTCTAAAGGCCTCTAACTGGGTCTTTGTTATTGGAATACATATAAATACATAGCAATTTACCATAGAAATGTATCGGAATGCGTCTCCTGAATTTTCTAACCTTCCTTGTACTAGGAAGACTGTAAAGAGCTCATTAACTGTATTCATCTCACTTTTCTTTTTCATTTATTGATTCCCTTATAATTATTGTTATAGAAGTCTAATTAGTATGATTGATATTGACATCTGCTACAATGAAGTGCTTTTGATTTATTAGGAATGTCAAAAAATACGCTTTTACAATTTCTTTCTGATTCTAAATGTGCAGGTTACAATTTTTTACAAGAGAAGGGCCAGTTATCATCTGCCCTTGTAAGTACCTTAAAGGTTTACTCCAGGGGTGGAAGAATTCTTTGGGGTTGTGAATTTAGGAAAGGCTACATCAGAAGTACAAAGGGGTGTTTACTGAGCTACTAAGGACACGGTGAAGAGCTGAGGAATTGGAAGTAAACCCCAAATCCCACATGCTCTATGCTGAACTTCTGAAACCAAAGAATTGCCTTCTGTGCATGTAATTTCTAACTCCTCCGTGTAGCAGTGGTTATGTGATAGCTTTAACATGCTATTCCATTGACATGGTCAGAGTTTGCCCATGAGTAGTTCTAGCTCGTGTGTTGAAAAATAGAACAAACAAGCAAAAAACAACCCAAGCCTAGCAAGCAGTATTTATAGAGTGCACTGACTCATTTCTCTACCCCATAAGCCTTCAAGTTCATCTGTCTTACTTTGCTTCATCACGGACATGGTCCTTAGACTGTAGTACTTTGTATTTCCTGACAACTGAGTAGATTTACAAGGAAGAAACATCCTTCTTAGCAGTTTGTGCTCTAACATCACCCAAACAATCATGGCCGGTAGTAGTAATAATCTTCTCCTTTCATTAATCCCCTTCTGACTTTTAGTGGAAGGGTCTTGCCTTCATTACAGCAATCTTAGCTGCATAAAATCTTTATACTGCCTGTAATTCTGGGTTAAAAATCAAGTAAAAATTGAACTTTTCTCCTTCAACCTATTTTGTTCATAATAATAGTTATCCATCTCCCCTCATGCAGCTTCAGGCCATTCCCTTTGTCCTGTCCCTCCTTGCCCTGGAACCAGCCCCTCTCCAGCTTTCCTGCAGCCCCTGCAGGGACTGGAAGGCCACAATTAGGTCTCCCTGGAGCCTTCTCTTCTCCAGGCTGATCAAGCCCAGCCTCCCTCAGCCTGTCCTCATAGCAGAGGGGCTCCTGCCCTCGGATCAACTTTCTGGCCTCCTCTGGACCCTCATAACAAGAGAATAGGAATGGGATTACAGTAATATTTGGCGACAGCCAATGGATTTTCCTAGTGAAATCAGAATGTAAAATGTAAAAACACCAGGAGAGAGACATCTTGTTGTAAGGTAGCAAGCAGAGAAAGAGGGATCTATAGAGTCTTAAAGAAAAAAGTTGTTCACATAGGTGGACAGAGAGGCACCTTAAGTATGAGACTACAATAAAATCCTTTGGGATTTCAAGTCTAGCTGTCACCTAGAGTCAAGCAAGCTGTCAGTTGGTCTAAGGAAGGAAGATATTTCAGGAACAGTTGTAGGAAAGCAGAAATTGAGGAGCCTAATTTATTTAGGTGTCTGTGTGGTTACCCCACTGCCCTACTCTGTTTAAATTGCTGCATGAGACATGGTGCATGCAGAAAGAGATCTTGAGGCCTGCGAGAGGACCAGAACTTCATGTTCTATTGCACCCCAACATTTCTGTGGAGTCTGTCAAGATGCTTTTTTGCTTTTAGCATTTCTTTTTATTAAATTATCTTAGGCTTAATTGTGTCTTTATTATTTTTTTCCCTGATATGAATGTGATAAAAATAATTACCATGGGGCAGATTTGCCCTTATTCACAGCAAAGCAAACCCACATAGCTTTCTTCTGCTGTTTCTGTTATTTCACTATCATCTTGAAATAGTAAGATATCTTCTTTTGTATATTATAATATATATGTGTATATATATAAACTTTAAAAAACATACATATTTATGTTTTTGACACTGTCAGAGAGTGGTTTCTTCTTAAGCTACCTGAAGTTACGAAAAAGATTTACATTAAGGCAGCAGGCTCATTATTGGAATAGAGCTCTATCATTATCAAGTCACACTCCAGGTGTTCGTTCATTCCCACTCCAACTGACAAATTAGTAATTCTAATGAGTGCTCATATGGCAACTGCTATGATGGCAGATTCCTTACTCCTGTGGCTATGGCAATAGCATATCATGGGGTTAGCAATTGCCTTGATTTCCCATAAGTAATAATAAGAATAGACTGTTACATTTGTAGGAGAAGTTTATTGAGCAAGGAGGACATTAGAAGATACTTCTACTTAGATTGGGACAGTTAAAAATGTGCTTTCCACTTAGTTACAAATTTTTCCCCAAGGAACCTGAAATGGGCTTACCCAAATTATAGGCTGTTCCCTTGCTGCTCTTGACCTTAAAATAGATAAAAGAAAAAGAGAACAAATGTCCCCTTTATCTCTCATGTAAAAAACCCAACATTTGAGTCTGTAGAACATTCACCTTTTTTTTTTATTATATTATGACATTATAATTTGAAGGCTTTCACTACTGGTGAGAACTGGAAACCATATTACAAGGTCTACCCGCTCTGACCAGACTGCCGGTCCATTCAAGGACCTAACACTGAACCACTGAGTTCAGTCTGACTCTGATGCCGTGTATCAAGACTAAGCCATGAGTATTTTATGAGTTCTTTAATGTAAAGGTAAAACTCACAAAGGGAAGTAAAAGAAACAAGTGTCATCAGAAGTGAGAGCACTAATAGGAATATGTGGTGAAGTGTTCGGGAGACAAGACTGTGCAGGGAAAAAAAAAAAAAGAAAAAGAAAGAAGAAGTGACTGTTTATACCCTGAATTAATCAGTTCTGACTTCTAATATCCTGCCTGCTCAATAAACTCTAACTAGGAACACAGCATTACACTCTTCTTATTACATATGGGAAATCAATGTGATTGCTAACCCCAGTAAATGTTATTAGCATAAACACAAGAGTAAGGGATCTGCCATTTTAACAGTTGCCATATGAGCACTCCTCAGAAATTACTGCTTTTCTGTCACAGATTTCAGGCACTGAAAATGAGCACCAGGGGTGGATAGGATAAGGACTAAATTTCATCCTATTAATGTGCTTGCACGAACTTTGGAGCTAACATAGTCCTATTTTTTTCTTCCCCCCCGCCCCCTTAGTTTTACGATTTTGTTAAACTAGAAACTCCAGTCTCATCTTTGAGATTTTACTGGTCAGAATGGGATTTCTCATATTTGGGAAGATAACCCCCTCCCAAACTGTTTCTGTTCTGATGAATTTAAATACCTCTACCTCTCAGATATCAAATAATGAGCCTTTTTAGCGGCTACTATAAGGTCCTCAGATTAAGAGAACATATTAAGATATTCAGAAGCTCACTTATTGTGTTTTCTTTAACAGTCAACTAAGCAGGTACAACAGAGGGCAAAGATCCCAAACACATTTCATAATTTTAGTGCATGAAGGTGTGATTACATCCTTCAAGTAGAGAGACACAGTAGTCTCCATTTAACACTTCTGCTATAAACACCTATGACAACCAGGAGCAGCAGGAGTTATTTTAGAAACTGTGTCTTCTGCCTATATAGTTCCTTCAAAGTCATGAGTAACAGATTTCTTGCTTTAACTGGATCTTTTAAAATAACATACCTTGCTTGTACTTCACCTTTGAAATTCTTTCTTGCCTTTAAAACCTTCATTAAAATAATTCGAACTGTTGATCTCTAGCACTCATCATGAAGCCTTTTTTTCCTCCAGATTCCCTGGAAGTATAGGGGCATAGACAAGACGAAGCAGATCTTGGAGGAAGCACAGTGCATGAACTGTTGTTATGCTGCTTTGGTATGCCTGGACTTGCAAGGAGTCGGGGAGAGAGAGGTTCACAAGCAGAAGGGCCAGTAATGGTAGACAAGTCTTGCTGCATCTTCAAAAACTGAAATAAAAGTCAGCTACAGAAATGCTCCTGGGAATATAATATATTTAATTTTCCCAGTCCATGGGGTATTAAAGGTAAAAGGAAAAAGTTTTTTCATCCCAGTTAGGGCTCTAATTCAGGAGAGGTCCTTATCTTCCATTTAACACTAAGCGCTTGTTATACAGGCTTTATTGCATGTTTAAATTTGGTATGTACTTCACTTTCTTGCTGTAAATTGGGATATATATATATACATACTGATTCTCTTCTTCCTGTGAGTGAATATTACAACTGAATGTAAATCCTTCAGAATGGTCTCTTTTTTGGCATGTCAAACTACTTCTTCCTGGGATTTAGCTTTTGGCCTCCTTAGTTACACACTTCTGGTCCAATACCACTGAAAGTGACCCATAATTGAGTACATCAGCCTGAATTAAAGAAATGCAGATCTAGGCATCATATCTAAATTAATTTCCTGACTTTGCGTTTATTCTTCTCTGTACTACCAATTATGAAAATGAAAGATAGGGCACTTGGAAACTGAAAGAGGACTTTGACAAGGTTGCAAGTCTGCTAAATTAAGGAGACCTTGCTGGCTGCCAGTGTTTGAGGGCACTTGCACACACAGAGTCAAGGCCAGAATGAATTCTGAAGCTATATGAAATGTGTTTTAAATAGATATAAATTTAGGCCTTAACCTTGCAATATTCTACCTCCTGGTGACATCAGAGGGCAGAACAGGGCACCTTTGCCAGGAAATGGGAAAGTACAAATCCGTCTAATACGTACATTGGTGTTATTTGCTACAACATCGCTATCCATACACGTGCATTGCTCTGCCAACACTGGTAGCAATGTCGGAGAGTTTTTTAGACAGGTATTTGACACATTGCATAGATAGTATTGAGGACTGGCTACTGATTCACTAATAGGTATAATAGTTTCATATTCCACTTAATGCAAAGTATATTTTGCAGATCTGTTGGCAGAAACAGTTAAGTGAGCTTTTCTGAAGGCACATCTCTCCTTTGAGGAATGCCAACTACAGGCATTGGTTGTAATGCCCTTTCTGCTGCTCAGAAGTTCAACAAGGGGGAGTGCAAAGTCCTGCACCTGGGCAGGAACAACACCAGGACATGCTGGGGGCCACCCAACTGGAAAGATCTTGGCTGAAAATGACCTGATGTTCCTGGTGGACACTAAGGTTAGCATAGGCTAGTAGTGTGCCTTTGCTGCAAAGAAGGCTAATGGTATCCTGGGCATCAGGAGGAGTGTTTTCAGCAAGTTGAGGGAGGTGATCCTTCCCCTCTACTCAGCACTGGTGAGGCCACGCCTGGAGTCCGCATCCAGGTTTGGGTAGTAGAAGAGAGACATGGACATACTGGAGAGAGTTAAACAAAGGACCATGAAAATTATTAAGTGTTTGGAGTATCTCTCCTATGAAGAAAACCTGAGAGAGCTGGGACTGGAGAAAAGAAGGCTCTGGGGATTCTCATCAACATAGCTGAATACCTGCAGGGAAGGTGCATAGAGGACAGAACCAGGCCCTTTTCAGCAGTACCCAGTGACAGGAAAAGAGGCAGCGGGCACAAACTGAAACACAGGAGGCTCTGCCTGGACATCAGGAAACCCTTTTTTACTGTGAGGTTAACCAAGCACTGGCACAGGTTGCCCAGGGAGGTTATGGAGTCTTCCACCTCGAAGATATTCAAAAACTTTCTGGACATGGTCCTGGGCAACCAGCTCTAGGTGGCTTTTCTTGAGCAGGGGGAGGTTGAACCAAAGGACCTCCAGAGGTCTCTTCCAATCTCAATCATTCTGTGCTTTAGGCATTTCCTAACAAGTCCTCCAGATCTGTGGGAAATGGAGAGACTACAGCACATAACAAGAATTTAGGACACTATGTGTACACATAACCACTTAAAACCACAGATGTCATTAGAACTCAATTACCATGGTGTGTTTTCTGCTGAGTGCCAGAAATTTTTATTTAATTTAAATGTAAATTGATAAATGATGATTCTATGTAATTTGTACAGATATGCCTGACTTAACTGTATCCTTTTTTTTTGTTAATTGTCTTCTCTGCGCCCTTGGGATATTTGTTATGGAGAGAAAAAAAATTTTTTTTTTATATATAGTTCTGTTTGCCACTGTTTTTATCAGCAGTTTGTTCATCGCACACCAAGGTGCAGACATAACTTAGAAGTTGTGAATTTGTGTGTTTTTTTTCTGCCCAGGTTTTTGTGTGAGTGATAGCTCTGTGGAACTCTGCAGGTTTGATCAATTATTTTGCTTCTTGTAACAAATCATGTTGCAATCATATCTTGCAGCTAGAAACTTTAGAGAACAACACAAGTCCCTTTTTTATGGAGAATTTAAATTACATGAGTCATTTTTAAATCATTTGATAACACACTAGACAGAAAAGGGGATTGTAAGTGTTTGATACTGCTCCAGTGATCTTTCTTACTGTTACAGATACAAGCGATTTGATATTTTTCCTTAGTACTGTGCTCTGCTGAAAGCTTGCTGCCTTTTCAGAAAACATAACAAATATAAATAGCTTTTGTAGATCAGTATAAGCCTGGATTTGTCCTCTAACACAACCTCCAAAAAAAAAAATTGTTTGTGACATAAGCAAATTACACTAAAAATAAAGTATTAAACTTGTTTTATACTTCTAACACACCAGTATAAAAAACCCACAACCCCTGAGTAACTTTGAATGTTTTCAGGTTTACCTTCACCACCACTTGCAATACCATTGTATGTATTTAATTTCAATATATACTGAAACTATGAACCTTTTCTGTAAAAATATTTAAACAATTCAGCTTAACAGTATTAGAAATTTGATACACATTGTATTTTATAGGGTGCTGAAGTCTCTGCCTGTAGCCCAGCAAAGCACAACGTGAAAGCACATCCTCTCCAACTGACAGGGTTGTGTTCTGTTCAAATCCATTAGTACTACCCATAGTTTGGTTCTTTTCAACCCATGAAACTGTCTGCTTCTGTGATGTGGTAAATGATGTCTGGGAGGCATTTTTCCCTGGGTATGTTTGGTTAGTTTTTTTTTTTTATTATTATTATTTTGTTTTTGTTTGTTTGATCATCTACTCACAAAACTGCTATCATCACTTCGGCTGAAAAAAATCCCAAAAGTAGATAAAAGAATGCCTACACTTAGCTCTTTAAGTGGAAAAAAGCACCTGCAGAATGGATTATTTTTGCCCACCAGAAGGAAATCTGTTTTATCTGTAAGCACATTTTATCCTTTATTTCTGAGGGAACATCATTCTTCCAGTTCAGATTCTACCAGTATTTTCCCCACTTTTTGGTCTTGCTGCTAACCTTCAGAATGCTGATTCAAAATACTTGCTGTTCTAGCTGTGGACATTTTCAGCTCCCTTTGCCATGCACTAAACAACTGAGAGTAGTAGTATGCTCTATACTACTCTTAGCCATGAAATTAAATAAACAATGTATTATTTACTTAAAAATAAAAACCTGCATGAAATGCAGTGGATTTGCACATTTTAAGAGCTGCGTGGAAATGACTCGTATAAAAGAAGGTGGCTCTGAAGATGTCGCTTTGGGTCATTGTTGCAATTTCATTTATCAGATGCTTTAAGTTAACGGTCAAATTGTTTGCCACATCTTTCTTCCCTGACTCATGTATGCATATGCTGTTGCTAACAGAAAACAAAGCATTATCAGCATTATTTTATGGAATTTTTATTCATGTCCATACTATATTGGGACAAAAATAAGAGTAATGAGTTCCTACATCTGATCCACCCATAGGAACAACAGCTTTTATATTTGTTTTATAACCCTTCATAACATGTTCCTGGCACCAGTAATGGCTAAACCAGATGCGTTGGCAATGTTTGTTTTGTAGGTGTTTGCCTCCTGTTTTGATGATTATGTGACAATCTACCACTTTAATGAAGCCATGGAAAAGGTAAATGATAAGATTTATTGGGAAGATGATTCTTGTTAATTACTGGGAAGCATTAATGTTATGCCAGGTGTTGGTTAGACCTTGTATAAAGCACTGCCCAGAGACGCTGTGGCTGCCCCTGGATCCCTGGAAGAGTTCAGGGCCAGGCTGGATGGGGCTTTGGGCAACCTGGGCTGGTGGGGGGTGTCCTTGTCCATGGCAGGGGGGAGGGGGGAGTGGAACTGGATGGGCTTTGAGGTCCCTTCCAACCCAAACCATTCTATGATTCTATGATTGCACACAGTTATGGTACTGTGCTTGCAGGAAGGCTTAATTACTGATGGAATGGATGCAGGTAGGCACAAATAGAGTCCCTGCCTTGTGAAATGTGGATGACCGCTTGTTTTTTTTCTTTTCATCCAAGCAAACCAAAGCCAGAGAGGAGATGCAATTGCTTTCCATACACGTAATAATTAGAAGACGGTAACTGGAGAAAACCTCCTGTGAAATGATAACAATGATGCAAGGGCAAGAAGTTCAAATTAACTGTAAATATTTATGCATTTATGTTAAACCCCAGAAGGTTTCTAATAAAAAAGACAGTTAGAAAACTATCTGAGAATTTAACAGAAGCGGAGAATAAAGGGGCATGTTTCAACACCAAACTTAGGCTATGGAGTGATAGAGTGATACAGCTAGACTGCATTTAATGGATGATATAGCCCTCCAGTGCTATGTGAACTACTGGTGCATTTCCTATTGATACATAGATGCCTCATGTGAAAGGCAATTTGCTGTAGATGCCTTTACAGGACACAGATTTTTGATTTTTTCTTTTTTTCCTAATAAGGGTACTTGGTTTTATGTATGGAACATCCTTTCCCAATGAGAGCATCAATAGCTAGTCATGTTCTAGCTTTGCCATCTTTCTTTGAAAGTTGGTTTACAAACACAGGCTTTGACTTGTGATTATCCTGTAATACACATCTAACGACGTGAAGCTTTCCCTAGCATAGAGAGTTGGTTTGTAGCACATGGAAGTGAAACACTTGAATTAGTTTTGACATGCAACCTGATTCATAAATCAATACGACTCTCCTGTAGACACATGATCAAAGCGGTTAGCCCACACTTTTTGTAAGCATTGAATTAGTCTTTAGGCATTTAACAAAATAATGAAGTAATTATATAAGAAAATAATTGAACTTTAAACCAATTTCCTTCTGACTCAGCTTTCTTGTACTACTCATTCTTTGTATCACATTATGATAACTGAGACACACCTCATCTGAGTAGAAAAAAAGAAAGCATTCTAATTTCTGTAAGAAATCTGTTACTTTATCACATTTATTTCATTTGGCAGTATTGCTGTGCACATTCAGGCACCCCTCCTAAAAATTTCAGTACCACACGCATCCATTGTCACATGCAATATTAGCTTTATTTATGGCATAAGGCTTACAGATAAATAAGCATTAAACCCGTAACTACAAGAGAAATCAAGTATTGCTTCAACATCCTGTCTAGATTTCTTCTTTGCCAGGACTAAAATGACATTATCATAACAAGGCATCTTTGCTCCCAAGTCTCAGTAATGATATAAACATCAAGGGATGATGTTGTATAGTATAGTGATTTCACAAAGAAACGTGTCAAAAGTTTGTAATGAGAGTATAATCCTTTCTGGTGTTGACGGAATGATTCATTACATGTGTCAAATCTCTTCAGCTGCTATTGTGCTCAGTATTTTCAAGATTCAGATCCATGAATCCCATTGATTTCAGTGTACGTTATATCAGCCTCAATACTAATAGAAACAGTCTCTACTTGGGGATAAAATATCTTATTCTAAACGGAGAGGAGAGATCTGCACAGGTAAAGCTGCAGGTTTATAGCTTCATTTTCAGCTTTGACGTCTAAACCCAGATCTTTTTAGTAAACCACTCCTCTGGTATTCCTCTTATATCAGAAAGATTTTATTAGGAGTAAAAAATAAATAATAAAACTCCAGATAAACATTTTGGTATGACCATAAAGGAACAGAAATACCTACCTATTAGTAGGTTTTTAGATACCTGTTTCGCATACACAGAGTACTTCCACACAGTTCAAAACTTATGCCAGTTTGCTACTGGTACCATGACTGAATTTCTGTATTTCAAACTTGTTTGAGTTGTTTGCCTAATGAGAAAATAAATAAAGAGGTTTATTTCAGTGTTTTACTCAGGTTTATTTTTATGTAGAAATAGGGGCTTTATCTAGAGCTCTTGTGATTGCACACTCCTACTATGGAGCATAACGTTATCAAAAACAAATAAAGCAATGAAATGCAATAAAAAACCCCAAAACCCAGACTGTATGAAGAACAAACAGAGAAATATCACTAACCTGTTTGTCACTGTGGGGAGAACCTTCCCGCTTGGTTTTCAACGTCTGCAGCTCCTGTTATGCTCAACAGATTTCAAAAGACTGAAGAAATGACTACTCTGAGATGACTCACTCCCTAGACCGGAAGGGAATTTTCCTTTGGACTAGGTTGCGCTCAGTGTGTCATCACCACACATACTGCTCCAGGTTGTCACTGGCTGAGGTATCTGGTCTCTGATAGCACTTGGGACACCCTGGGGTCAACTCTGTCCAGTTCAGTTTCATTTTAAAAAGGACTGCACACACCAGAACCTGCTCTGCAAACCAAATCAATGCTTTGTAAGCATTGGCTCAGGGTTAATTAGGGTTAATTAGTGTTTGACTAGAGTTTTGCTGGAAAAAAAAAATAATACTGCTTTGAATTAAGGCATTAATGCAGGTGCAGCCTTAAACAATTAGTTCAGATGTTAAGATCTGTGCAGTAGACATCTAGATGGGCAAGATGAATTCCACCTTAAATTCTCTGGTAAAGAAAGAAATGAAAGGAAATCTAAATGTAAAATCACGGCATAGCTTATTAGCAGTTCAATGTATTTTAGAAAAAGAAATCCAAGTAATTTCTCGTGTTCAGGAAGAAAAATTCCAATTTATCATTGATTAGAAGCAGCATGTGAAAATGGAAAGGAAGAGGCTCCATTCAGTGATGACAAGAATCAATTTGTATATCCAGCATCAAATTTAGGATATGATTATGCAAACTGGTTTTCTGGTTCTACTGCTGACCTTCTCTGGGTCACTAGACCTGAAGTAGTGATGGTAGTTGCTAGACCTTAAGTAATGACCTTCTCTGATGCCTTATAAACCAATTACTTCAGTTTCCCAGCTGAGAAGAATATAAATCTTTTTTTTTTTCATGTATTTTATGAGCAAACTGTTTGAACTATAAGAGACAGTGGCTAGAGCTGTTTTTGAAAATGCTTGGAAAAAACCACAAGTGTGAAGGGATCACTTCTCTTTTGGTCTTTGTATGTCTCAATGTTTTAATAACAGGAGAAATAATGGAAGTTAATAGCGAATAGAGCCATTTTAGAGTTTTTGAGAACTTTTATAACATCGTTTTCACTTGACCTAAGCTCTGAATTTTGTGGCTGCTAGCAGGATCAATCAAAATATGCAATTTCAGATTTCTTGAATTCTTAGCTCCTCTCATGAAATGAAAGCAAGCATTTGAATTCTGAATATATTTTAGGTAGAAAGTAAATTCCATTAATACAGGATTAAAATATATTAAAAACAAATTTTACACCCCTAAATAGTTTTGTCAGTTAACTTAGAAATCTATACAAATTCAGTGATACAACGCCAATGATTCATTGCTACACTTTTGATGATTTTCAGTTATGTTTAGAAAAATGAATTTGTAAGTTAAAAGAATCCTCTATATTGCTGTCTGGTTTTATATATGATTCATTGGGATTTTACAAAGGGTCTTCAAGTTGTTGAAAACTTTTGACTTTTGAAAATGGTTTCAAAAAACCTATTCCATGAGTTTTGCTGAAAGAGTGCTTGTTACTATATGTATTTTGCTGAACAATTGAAATATTTAATGGATATTCTTATTTCTAAAAAAATTCTATTTGTAATGAACCCACATATTGTGCTTGAGTATTTTGAAACATAATTTATTGAATCAGGGAAAAATTCAGCCTTTTTTTTTTTCCCTTTTCAAATATTTCCTGTTAT
This sequence comes from Psophia crepitans, assembly GCA_013399095.1. Taxonomy (NCBI): domain Eukaryota; kingdom Metazoa; phylum Chordata; class Aves; order Gruiformes; family Psophiidae; genus Psophia; species Psophia crepitans. The sequence continues at coordinate 237,148 of VWZZ01007925.1, read as the reverse complement.
CTCTGTTATTCATTTGGTTGTGTGTGGTTTATGTTTG
>VWZZ01007925.1:191105-237074 GCA_013399095.1 Psophia crepitans | reverse complement strand
TTTTTTTTTTTTTTTTTTTTTTTTTTCCCTTGGGGGGGGGGTGTTATTGTGGTTTTTTTTTCCCCCCTCTATCCTTTTCTTCCAATACCAACATTTCCCCTCTCCAGGTATTCAGTATCTCAGTTTGATTTGTTTGTCGAGAACAAAGTCAAATGCAGTCACATATTGGGGAGAAAGGAAGCAAAATCCTAAAGAAAGAACATCCCTTTTAAGTAAATCTGGATCATAGACTGGAGTATATCACATTTCCTTGCCTTGCCTGATGTAGTACTCTAGTGAGTGAGAGTGAATTTGCATGCTGTTTGTTATCAGAGTCTTCTCAGTGCAAAACAAGGCATAAAAGAGATAAAACGGAGGGGATCTTGTTTTTGGAATGAAGGCACCTTTAACTTCTACTGAAACTACTGGCAGCAAATGTTGAAGATAGAATGTCCTCAGTGACTGAACAAGTATGTTAGTTATTTCAAAACACTTTAAAACATACTTTATAGAAATTGTCTTTTTATCTCCTTGCCTTCACTTAGAGCAGTTTAGGGAATGTTAAAAGCAATTAGGGATTTTTCTACTGTATTCTGTGCAGTATTCTTCTGTCATTTAAACTATTAATATGAGTAATCAATATCCAGGGGCTGGTTTTTGCTTTGGCGAGCAATGCAGTGAGTTAAGTGAGCGGCTGTCTTATGTCTTGAAAGATACTCACACAGGGACATTATATCTAGTACAATTAGTTGCCTAAATATGGTTAAATATGTAGAGCATCGCTCAGAACTAAATAATGCATGTGTTACTCCAAAGAACATTGGTAACTTATGAATTTCTATTAAGCCTGTTTCACTCATTTTTTATTAAACTTGAGAGCTGTGACCTATCTAGAGATTTCTGGTTAAATTAAGCTAATTGAAAACTGGAAACAGCTAGAGTGAGAAAGGAGTCTATGTGAATTAGTTAATATAAATTTAAGTTAAGGAATAAAATTAATTTGGCAGTGTGATTTTATTCTTCCACAATATCACATTGTTTCCTATAAGTAATATCGCCCCATTGTACAAATAATTTAGGGTCTCCCCCTCTCTGAAATCCATGAACCACCACTGCAATGTGATTACCATGGTACTTTGTTCATAAGTGGTTAGATTCAGTCTTCTAAATGCATGGGATATTTTTCACAGGAAGGGATGCAAAGGGTAATTCATCCTTGCCTGTGATGCCTTAGGCACCAGAGGTTTTTCTCCATGAGTGAATCCATATGTGATATTGAGATGAGCCATGGGACGTGGTGATATCAAGGGCAACCACTCTACACTGTTCCCCCACAATGTAAAGGGGAGAGGCAGTGACACTCGGGGTAGTGATGCTGCAAGAAACTCTTGCTAAAACCTCATCCACGATGGAGAGTTTTCACCCTGCTGATATCCAAATGAAGCTTCAGTTGTAACAATCACAAACATCATTTTGAAAGTAACTTTGTAGTAAGACCAAAGTTTGGGATTAAAGGCAGAAGCAATTATTAAAGCAGCAATTATTAATTCTATTTGACCACACTCAGACCAAAATGGGGCAGGTGCTGATCTCCTCCCTCTGGTGCCCAGTGATAGAACCCAAAGGAATGGCATGGAGCTGCCCCAGGGGAGGGTCAGGGTGGAGATCAGGAGAAGGTTCTTCCCCCAGAGGGTGGTGGGGCCCTGGCACAGGCTCCCCAGGGCAGTGGTCACCGCCCCGAGCTGGGCTGAGTTCAGGCAGCGTCTGGCCAATGCTCTCAGCCATCTGCTGTGATGGGGCTGGGCCTGTGTGGGGCCAGGGGTTGGGCTGGTGGGCCTGGGGGGGCCCTTCCAACTTGGGAGATTCTGTGATTCTATGAAAATGTTATTATGAATAGCAAGGAATATTTATGACTAAAAAAAGAGAAAAATTATGTTCTCAATGCAAATATGAAGCCTTTTATATACAATGAATGAAATTAAATTTATTATTAAAGTGTTGGTCTTTATTTTTATGGGATTGAAACTTCGAAAACTTTTGTTTTCTATTTCAAAGTCAGACTGTACTCTGTTGCCACAGTATGTGTGTGTGTGTATACTTAGGTATATATCACGCATTAGAGATTGCTGGGATGAGAGACTGCATTGATGATAGCAAGGTACTTTCCAATTGTCTTCAACAGATTCAGAGTTTGGCATAACAGACACTTTGGTTTTCCAGAAGTATCATCACCCACACACGTACAAAGCAAGCGCAAAATTTGGTAGGAGTTTGTCTTGTACAAATGTCTATATAAGTACAAGAGAAGTACTGGATCTAAGGTCAAATAAAGGCAACATCCCATCAACATGGGACAAAAGCCGTTATAGACTCTCACATCTGCTTTTTCTGGCTGTGTGGCAATTCTGTGCATAAAGCGCGGTTATATATCTCTATACATCCCCTCTGCCTCTGAGCACACATAAAACTCAACTATTTACAGTGAAAGCAAAAATCTCTCTTGTGGTCCTCCAGCATTTAGTGCCCTCCACAGGATATTTTAGATGGGATTTTAAAAATTGTTTATTGATGAAGTTGCATAGGTGCTCACAAAATTTATGCAATAACCCTTTTAAAATTCTCAGGAAAATATGTAGTCAGCCTAAGAGCATTTCTACAACAGCAAGAGACTACGTATTTCGTATATATCTCTGAGTCACTCTTAGATTGTACAAACTGAATTTTATCTAAGAGGGAAGGAAAGGTATGTCACCAATTTTTGATAAAAAGCTCTATATCACTATTTGTAAAACTTTGCTATTATATTAGTGCATTCACTTAAAACCAGCCACTTGTGGATGAAATAGTAATGTATGGGATATATGCATTGAAACTTATAAATTAAGAAAAGGGGTGGATGTAGAACGGTTGTATATCAAGTTATAAAGGCAATTAACATAAGGAAAATATACTGCAGATCCAAAAAAAGACATTAATAAATTTGTAAATAATAGATGTTAATAGGCCATTATTTAGCAATCGTAGAGTAGCTGGATTGCTGTATCTTGTTTCAACCTGTCTGGATCAAACTATGATTTCTTCCATACCCTAGACTTACAGCAATTAAATACGAAAAAAAAAGATACTATTAGACACTTGAAAAATAAAGGCCTTTGTTTTTACCTAAAAATTCCAACCATTAGTAATCCAGATAGCTACCACCTCATGGCAGCTTTGAACTTTGAAAGAGCATGTGAACAATGCCACACACCAATCTGTTTAATTACTGCTTAGTCTCTCCGTGCAATGAAATCCATGAAAAATTAATGGCTTCCATGCAAAACGTTCTTATATATTATATATCAGTACCTTAAAATCTTCAAGAATAATGTTGCCAAAATATTGCTAGAGGGATTTTGTTTGTTTGTTTGGACAGACCTGCATGAACCAATAAATGAAACAAAACAAATGCCGAAAGGTATCCAGATGGCCACGGTTCCCAAAATCCTGTACCCTTACAGTCACAACTGACAAACCCCATGGCACCATACAGAAGAAAAATATTGTTTCTGATCTTTCAAAGCCTGGTTATCACATTACATCTAATTGATGATCATAAATATTGATTTGGGGCATGAAGGACAGGCTCTGACTACTGAACGCTGATATATTGCTTCTGCTTTCTTAACCTCAGCAGTTAACATTTTGCAGCAATTGTATGAATAATTACAGGCCTTTTGGGTCTGTGCCAAGGCAGCACAGTGATCTTCAGGAAACGATTTTGTACTTACTTCCATTATTTTATTTGGTTTTAATTAGCACAGACCGAAAGATCTTCTACAGGTTATTGCTAAGCACAGTGGGCGCTGAGGGGGTGCAAGCCTACGAAGTCAAATCTGTCCCTGCGATCTTGTGGTGAGGACTAATTACGGAGGAAGGTACCCACCTGACTTCCTCTCCATCTGCATCCCCCATGCCAAAGTATTTTTATCCCATAGCAATATAAGTATATAACCTACAGGCAACATCCACGATCTTAGCGTTGTGTTGATTGAGCTGTGTATTGAGAAATCACAAAAAGCACCTGCATGTTGTTTTGGCGGTTCGCTTGGTTCAGTCTTTCCAAAAAACTATAAGTCTTTCAGAAAAATGTATTGCGGATCTGGCCACATGTAGTTGTTAAAGATAAAGTGGCACCTTTACAAGAGTGTTTTAGCCTGCTATCCTAGCTAAATCCCCAGTGAGATAATTATACTCTCCTACTCTGGATAGCTTTTCCACCCCTAAAATTTCTTTATTTCTTCTCATAAACTGTTGTGGAGAACTGCAGTGTGATGGTAAGGAGCTTGGCAGATGTCTCACACAATCTATTACCCATAAAAATGCTATCAGCCTCTTTGGTTTGAGGTAAATTATGTACTCCTAAATTTACAGCTCATGTGCTGAAATATTGAGTGTGTGCATAAAAAGTGTCTCAACTCAGACAAAAATATTACACCATTAAGAAGTTTCTCTAATATAAAGGGAGAAAAGCCCTGGAGAATCTCTCCCTGGGGGGAAAAAAAAAAAAAAAAAAAGAAAAAAGAAAAAAGAAAAGATATCCTGAGGATTACTTTGCTAGGCAAAAATCAGAGGAAATAAGGGAAATTTCAGGAAAACCTCTTCTGAAAAAAAACACAAAACCTTCCCTAAACAAATAAAATAAAAGCAAACAGACAAGCAAAATTATTTCATTTTGAACAGGGAAAAATACTTCTTGACAAAATTATTGTTAATAAAGTCTTGGTTGGCTTCCAAGGTGAAGTTTTTGTAGCTCCTAGAATTCATATAGCTAACAGGCAAAAAGGGAGTTCCTATAGCTCCATACAGTTATGCTCATTAACATACAAACTAGATCCAGATTGTTGTTAATTGTCAGGTAAATTTATTCTTATAGGTTTCCAGGTAAAGAAAAAAGAAAAGACAAAAAACAAAGAGAAAATATTCGACAAGCAGTGTTTTGCTAATGTAATTAAGCCATCTTTTCTTTTCCTCCTTTGTACATGAAAATTGCTGAACTCTCTTTAGAAACTTCGCAAAAGGATTTCAAGATGAACTCCTACCGCACGATCATACAGTGTATCCTTGCACGTAAAGCAAAAGAGGAATAAAAAGGCAGCTGTAGCATGGAAATATTGCCTCTGGTTCCACATCTTAAGGAAAAAAAAGACTTGTGGTGAAAAAAACCCAACTTTCTTTTATGGAACAGGAGATAACTGCAGCGGAAGCGTAGCGTGCTAGCCTCAAACACTGCGAAGAAGTCAGGCTGCATGGTACAGATGTTTTTAAGATGCTTTTAAGAGCCTAGATACTTCTTATCTGCCACTATTAACAGTTCTCAGTGTAAATGCATGTTTTTTAGGACTGAGAGTAAAGCTTTTACTAAGAAAGTTTACTCATTTTTATGCCACCTGTTTGCTCTGGAAAAATACCATCTTTGAAGCACTGCTTAAAAAAATTAAGAGCCTAAAAATGTGTACATAAAATGTAGGCATGTATGTATGTAAAACTATATATAAGGAAATATTTTACATGTAGTGGATGAAGAACACGACGCTCAATTTTAATGGCTCAATTCGTCTTAAACGCACATGAAACATATACCACCCTGCTCTACGTGGCATTAACACTGTTAAAGGCTTTATGTAGTGTTCGGTGCTTTTCAATAAAAGATGATCTCTTGCAGTGATGGTGTCCTTTCAAGACCTCAGCACTATAAACAAAGCTTGAAAGTAGCTTTCAGTGAAAATATGACAGAAAAAAAAAAAAGCATAATTGTATGTTGTAGACAATTTTCATGATTTTTGGGCATTCATGACTGATGATTTTATGCATACTTAGTATTAGACGTAACATTTAACAAGAAAAATAGGATTTTTGAAATTTAATATCCAAAGAAATTTTCCAATAACGTTAGCAGTAGAATGTTACTATTTGCAAACAATTAAAACAGGATCATTATTTTTTTGTAAACCTTAAATCTTGCCACTAACTCAAGTTAGGTAGCAAAAGGCTCTGACTTGGATGGTTTTCAAGGATGAAAGACATGGAACTTAAGGCTTCCTTTCCCAGCCTTTCATTTTTTTCTGTTTCGACGTGAATTACAACCATAAAATCATACAATCGTGGTATCATAGAATGGTTTGGGTTGGAAGGGACCTCAAAGATCATCTAGTTTCAACTGCCTGCCATGGGCAGGGACACCCCCACCAACCCAGGGTGCCCAAAGCCCCATCCAACCTGGCCTTGGGCACTGCCAGGGAGCCAGGGGCAGCCACAGCTTCTCGGGGCACCCTGTGCCAGGGCCTCAGCACCCTCCCAGGAAAGGATTGCTGCCTCACAGCTCAGCTCCAGCTCCCCTCTTTCAATTTAAACCCATCCCCTTGTCCTGTCCCTCCCTGCCCTGGAACCAGACCCTCTCCAGCTTTCCTGGAGCCCCTGCAGGGACTGGAAGGCCGCAATTAGGTCTCCCCAGAGCCTTCTCTTCTCCAGGCTGAACAAGCCCAGCTCCCTTAGCGTGTCCTTGAAGCAGAGGGGCTCCAGCCCTCGGATCAACTTTGTAGCCTCCTCTGGACTCACTCCAGCAGTTCCATGTCTTTCCTGTCCTGGAGCCCCTCGAGCTGGACGCAGCACTGCAGGGGAGCCTCAGCAGAGCAGGGCAGAGGGGCAGAATCCCCTCCCTCGCCCTGCTGGCCACATTGATTTTGGTGAAGCCCAGGACACGGTTGGCTTTCTGGGCTGCTAGCAGCACATCATCAAATTCGGCTCTATGTCTGCATGGGCAGCCATGCCATAGGTCATGGAGAACCCCAGGGTCCATTCTCCTAATCTCCTCTCTGTACTCTGTAGTATATATAGTAAAACATACATGCATAATAATTAAACATATAATATTATATAATCATACATCACATTTTATTTTCACATATACCGATAGTAAAATATATAATAATATACATATAACATAAAGCATACTAATCCCGTTAGAACGAGCTGTAAAAATGAGAAAATAAATGTTGAAAACAAGCCATGTTTGGGGTAAACAGACAGAGAAATGTCAGGCCATACGGTTATTTTGCATGCTTTTAGAACAATTTTACTGTCAAATGTGCTCAATTTACTTTCAAGATAAAAGTTTCTCATAGGAGAGAAATCAAGAAGTGTTTTGCAAACAGGGTGGAAAGGAGGCATTAAAGCTGGAGCTGATATCCACATATGGCACCCATTGCTCTGTTGTGCATCCAACAGTCACACTACCCCACTGGAGGTAAAAAATGAGAAATTTTGAGGGTCATTGGATACAGTGATTCTTCACAGAGCCTGAGAACTTCGTTATTTAGCAGATGGTGTGTCTCATAACTGGGACTTCAAGATGATTTTGGAAAAAAAAAAACAAAAAGAAAAAAAAAAGACCACTGAAATATCTTATCTGGATGAATTAAGCCTGGAAAGCTGCTGAAACTCCCCCAAATTTTAATCCCTCTGGCTCTAACTGCAGTCTTATTTGCCAGTAAGATAGAAAGCACAGCTGTAAAAAAAGATTTACACTGTAAAGGATGTGTTTAGATTCATGTTCTTTTGTTTTCTTCTTTACACAGGTTTGTGCTTTCTATTTTTTTTCCCCCCCCATTACCTGGAGGGCCAGCTTGGAAATCAGACACTCTACCTCTTCTTATTTAATTCATATGTTCATCTCTTTAGGTTTTTTTACTAGTTTCGCTATTTTTAGGCAAGAGTTTAACAGTTCAACAACTACTGATCTCACTGAATGCTGGATATGATACTTCAGTAGCATCCTTTGAAAAAACAGTCATTCCATTATAAACACAGAATTAGTAAAATAATAGAAAAAATTACTCATGAAAATACGAGGTGTTCATGCATAGGCCCATCAGATGACAATTTTCTTTCGTTCTCAATCTCTTCCTCAAAATACAGATTCGATACCCATTAAACAGTTTGTACTTTTGGTATAGTTTATGTCACAGAATCATAGAATCATAGAATGGTTTGGGTTGGAAGGGACCTCAATGACCATCTAGTTCCAACCCCCTGCCATGGGCAGAGACACCCTCTACTAGACCAGGTTGCCCAAAGCCCCATCCAACCTGGCCTTGGGCACTGCCAGGGAGCCAGGGGCAGCCACAGCTTCTTGGGGCACCCTGTCTGTTCCAGTGTGTCAGAACTGGCAATTTCAGTTTTAACTGAAAACAGGTGAAATCACTCTGGGTCTCTTTGTACATAGGAACCTTCAAGCTTTTAAGGCTTTTCAGCCTAGTTTCACTGACCAGGTTAGGAGTTGTCTGACTCCACCTAGCCCTATGATGCATACCCTGTGCACATGGGAATCTAGTCATAAGGGATTTACTCCTTCACCTGAAAAGAGTAGGAAAAGCAGAGTAGTTCAATAATTGCTTGCTCCAACATCTGTAAAAAAAAGCTAATCTCTCTCCTCAAGGACATGGACATATGGCTACACCCAGCTATGGATAAACTGGTATTTTTTTTTATTTTACTTCCTAAAGCTTGCAGACATTTCCATGTAGCCCATCTCAAGAGAAGGAAGGCAGCCTGCAATAGCCTGGAATTATTTTCTGACATCAAAGAGTCATACAGATTTCAACATTTGTTTTACAAAATTTCTGCAAATACCAAAATAATGAGAGGAAAAAAGTTTAAAAAGCTGTTTTTCAGTAACAGACACTAGAGCAGTGCAGTAGAGGGCATTAAAAACTGCACGAACATTCACTCTAATAAATCTGGATTGATTAATAGCAGTCAAGAAATATCCTTGGAGCTAAATGGAACAGCAAGATAAAAGGTGTCTGATTTAAAACAGAAATAATGTTTACAATTTACAGTGATTTTTATAGAGATATTTCAGAAATAATGTACACTCACCTGATATTGAAAATACACAGCATTAATGAAATTCAATTATATATTGGTAAGCTGATGTGGATAGGTACATAATAACTGTCTTTTAAATACAAAACAAACGAACAAACAAACACTTTACAGCTTAAGAATTAGATATCTGAAAGTTTTTCCATACAAACTTGAATTAATCCCTTTTTTCTTTTTTTTTTTTTTTTTTCCATTTGCATTCAGTTCATTAGCTTCTACCTCTTCATCATTCTTGGATGCTTATTCCTCCATAAATTTAATATTTACTATTCACCTTAGCTCTTGTTATTAATTATCTAATAATGAAGATCTTATCTGAGTCATCTATGACAATTATCTTTGTATACACACAGAATATTTTTACCATGACTGTATAATTTAACTGCCAGTATGTGGAAGGTATCATCATAGCCCTTGAAAGCAAGAATGACAAAGTAGAGCTTGTCTGCAGGCATCACACCTCCCAAAGAAGGGAACTGGGAGCTACAAATCCATGCAGGATCTGCTAAACAGTGTGAGAACTTCTGAATCAGAATGTCTATAACTTCAGCTCTGACTGGGGAGAATGGGTGACTGGACAGAAGAAGATATCACAGAAAAAAGTCTAAAAAGCAAAATTCAGCAGTGATTTACCAGAAGCCTTTGAACTTACTGTAACCAATGCAGGTGCCTGTGACACTTGGGATTTATAAGTGCTTTAGTAATGGTGGACAGAATTAGTATTAGCTTGTCTTGAACCCACGTATCACAGAACCATAGAATGGTTTGGGTGGGAAGGGACTTCACAGCCCATCCAGTCCCAACCCCCTGCCATGGGCAGGGACACCCCCCCACCAGCCCAGGTTGCCCAAAGCCCCANGGGAGGCTGCAGTTAGGTTTCCCTGGAGCCTTCTCTTCTCCAGGCTGAACAACCCCAACTCCCTCAGCCTGTCCTCATAGCAGAGGTGCTCCAGCCCATCTCTGTGGCCTCCTCTGGACTCGCTCCAGAAGCTCCGTGTCCTTCGTGCCCTGGGGCCCCCCAAGCTGGATGGAGCACTACAGGGGGGTCTCAGCAGAATGGAGCGAAGGGACAGAATCCCCTCCCTCACTCTGCTGGTCATGCTGCTGGAGATGCAGCCCAGGATACGGGTGGCTTTCCGGGCGGCCAGCACACACTGACACCTCATGGTGAGCTTTTCATCCACCAGCATCCCCAAGACCTTCTCCTCAGGGCTGCCATCCCCCATTCTCCACGCAACCTGTAGCTGTGCTTGGGATTGTGCCAGCCTACGTGTAGGACCTTGCACTTGGCCTCGTTGAACTTCACACAGTATGATTCACATATAAGCATGCTGAAATATCATAGCCATAGCATAAGTAGTATACAAATATTTTGTATCAGGTTTTTTAAGTAGGCTTGCGAGTGATGCAACCACTAAAGGGGAAAAGGTGTGTGTAGTTGTGTGTGAGAGGCACCCAGAAAGACAAAGTGTAAGAGTGAGCAAGGTCGGTGCATGGGACTGTAAGTCAACAAAAGCAAAGGCAAGATAAAAGCTGAAATCCTTACTCTGGAAGGGACAAAGTAGAGTAACATCAGGCAGATCATGAAAAATTGGAGGTTAAGAGGACCAGCTGGACCAACCTGGATAGCTAAACCATCCAGGACCATCACTACTACAGGTACCATACTCACGGTAGTTGAAGGTATGATTGCTGATGATTAACAGTTTTGTAGATGCAGTGATAATTAATAGCGTGCTAATAACTGACCATTAGCAGGGAGAAAATGACAAACAATTTAGTGAATGCTTGGTTTAGAATTTGAAAGTGGCCTGAATTATCAGTCTTCTACACACTCCTGTCGCAAGTCCTTCATTCTTTAACATATAGACATTCTTTCTCTGTGTATGTATATCTACACATACACCTACACACACAAACTCACTTGCAATGAATGAGTATGCACCAGCAATAGTGCAGACAAACCCCAGGAAGGTTTTCTGAATGGAAAAGACAATTTCATCACGAGGAAAGACCTGCCAAGCTACTTAATGTAGAACTCTCCACAACAGTTACTCGCCTTCCAAACACAATTTGGTGATGATTCATATGCAGAGCATACTACATGACTACACTTTTTTTAGGTCAGGCATTTTTTGATCACTTTCTTTCCTAAAACAATACAATCATTAAAGCTTGTTCATGAAAAAAAAACATCAAAACCAAAGAAACATTTCAGATATATTATGTGATGCTTTGTCCTTAAAAATTCCCAGTTCTCTTACCTGTTCTCTGGATATCAGATCTATGCATAAGCTCGATGGAGTGCTCCATCCAGCAGAGCCCTCAGGAGCACTGCCAGGGAAAAGACAAGAAAAGCTGAGCAGTTGAGGTCTGGTGTTATTTCTTCTTTTCTTTTTCCTTCTTATGAAGCTTTTCCAATAGTAAATACACTGTAATGCAGTAAATATGTGAAATTAATGCTAATGAATATGTGAGCATGGGAATTTTTGAGCACATGATTTATTAAAAGAATTTATTTTTTACATTAACTCAAGAGCTTTCCACCAATTTATAATTTCTGTCCCCAAATATTATTTTTATATTATTTATAATCCAGTATTATCCTTTAGCGTGCTTTATTTTAATCTAAAATAGTTTATTTTAGAATAAACTTCTAAAAGTAAATAAACTACATAAACTTCTCTAGTATCAATAGGTAGAATTTGAATTTAAAATTTGAAGTTACATAGTAAAAAAATAAAAGTTTTGTTGTTGCTGTTGTTGTTTGTTTTGTGGTTTAGGAGGGCTTGGGAGATGTGGGGATTTTTTAGACAAGAGCAAAATCTAGAGTGCTATATCCTAAACAACCTTCTATTGTGCCAGTTTAAGATTTTCATGGTACAAAGTCAGACTTAAATTTCACTGCTGGCCTTTCTCTGTATAACTGGCCAATCCCAAGTCTGAATCCTAATAAATATCTTTGTTTCTGTTTTGAGAGATGGTAAAAGGAAGGAAGGAGTTGAAGCCTGGAGCTGAGTTTTACAGCTTAGACTTGTCTGTAAATTAGACCTAGCTGGCTTTTTAATTAAGAGCTCACAAAAGATGATCGTTCCCAGTAATCCAATACATAAAGACGGGAGTCCTGTTCTGTAGACAGCTGGAACAATAGTTAGACAAATCACGTAATAATTGGTATAGGAAGGATAAAAGCCTGGCTCACACTCCCAAAAGCGCAGGTTTTAATCATTTGACTTACCATAAAGTTTCTCTAAGTGGTAACAGAATAATTCTCCTATTTTTTCTAAGGGCCAGACAGTAAATATCACAGGTTCACTGATAAAAATCCTGCACAGTGAAGAAACAATCTCCAGCCTCAGGCACCAGAATTTCATGGTGATTCAGATCTGCTGCTTGGAAAGGAGTCTGTAACAAATTCACCTGCGGTGGTGCAGATACAAAACCAGCACGCATTGCATATGCATAAATAAACAGGGAATTAAAAACGGTATCGCTTTTATTCAGCTGTCCCTAGTATCAAACTGGAGCAGGTGAAATTTTCATCACTGGCCTAACACAGCTGCAACTGAGTTAGCAATAAAACCTTCCTGCACATGGAAAATCTCGTCTTCTAGATCAGCGCGGCAGCATTTGTACCCACACGGCGTCGCGGCGCTGCCCCTTTTTATATCTTTACATGCACCCTCATTATAGAATAGAATAGAATAGAATAGAATAGAATAGAATAGAATAGAATAAAATAGAATCATTATGTCATGCTTGCCTCAGAAAAACCGATATCTGGAGGAATTAAGAAGAGGTCATACATGGTCCTACCCATACCTATCTACCAGGGGCCAGCCAGACCCTTCTCCCCAGTCCTGCCCCTGGGGTGATGCAGTTGTATTTCAGGCAGCAGAAACAGCATCCTCACCGTAGGCCAAGCAGTAGATAACCCGCACCAGGGAGACACACTATACACATGTTTTAGGATCCCCACTCAAATGTTTCTTTGGTTTCCACAGTTTTTGACGACGTTAAGAAGATATGTTATGTATAAGAAAGTAACTTATTTGCAGACCATGTTTGCATTGTTCTACATGGGTTTACGGAGGCAAATGTCAGGAGAGGACCTTTATTTTTGTGCATTAAAGTACTATGAAAAAAAACCAACCCAGCAACTAAGACACAGCATTTGAGAATATGCTATTGTCACCTGCAGGCATCTTTCTTACTGAAAGTTATAAATGAGGTGAATAGTAATTTATGTGGGGGTGTGGAGAGTGAGGGAGAATAGACCGAACGTAAAGCATACCTTTATCTAAGAAATACACAATATTTTTTAAATCCTTAAAATACAAAGCATTTCTGACTCTATTGTTTGGATTTCATCCAGTGAGGTGTGATAACAGCTTTCATCTTGACAACAGAGGGGAAAACAGTCACATGCAGTTGGTTTTTCAGGTCAGGAGTATAGAGAGCAATTCCTAATTTTGATTGCCTTTTTTTCTCTTGAAAACAAGATGATCAGGTTCAGGAGCCCTTTTTTCTGTCTCTGGTTCTTTTCCACATGACAAAACATCTGATTTCATTGCTTCGTTCTTATGTTTCCAAGAGAAAAAGATAAATGAGTGCCGTGTATGCACATTAATTAGCACAGCAAAATGGAACCGTCATCAGACAGAATCATCAGCCAGTCTTTGGGATAACAGTTCACATGTTTGCGACTCGATTCTGATAATGGTTTGTTTCTCAAATAAAATCACTCTCTTCTCTGCTTTGCAAGTAGTGTGATGTCAATTAAAGGGTAAAATATTCTCTTACAGGCTATTTCTCTCAAACTGACGATGAAACGTGGTCCTGTCTCTCTGACTCCTGTGTTTTTCCAGTCTCTGACTCCGAGCCTGGATGCCACGCTAAAACCTAAATGAAGAAGAGGCAGGAGCTGAAGCACTCATGCAATCGGCTTTGCTTCACCTGAGCGTGGAGGGGAAATGAGTAACTCATTGCATGAGATCCAGATTCTGAGAGCACCAAGCTAAAAGTTACCTGCTGCCAAAGCAATTGACAATTTTTTCATGTTTTAGGGTCAAAAGAAGAGTTTGAAATGCACTGAAAAGTGGAGATGGTCTGAAAACACTCAGAAAGATGAACGGTGGACTCTGAGCATTTGCACAAGAAACCACAGTCTTAAGTGTGACTTGGTGAGGCCCTGGCACAGGGTGCCCTGAGAAGCTGTGGCTGCCCCTGGCTCCCTGGCAGTGCCCAAGGCCAGGTTGGATGGGGCTTTGGGCACCCTGGGCTGGTGGGGGGATGTCCCTGCCCATGGCAGGGGGTCAGAACTAGATGGGCTTTGCGGCCCCTTCAAACCCAAACCAGACTGTGATTCTGTGATTCTACGATTACAGAATTACTAACTGAAGGGCGTGAGCAATTTGTTTCAACTAATTTAAATACATTTCCAAGAAAATATTTTGCAAAGCTGGGTAAAAAATCTAGTAATGTTCTGTCTTAAATCCCTGTAAGGACTACTATAAGCCCATCCTACAAACACATAATTATAACATGATTTTAGCGCTCTGCTGAAGAACATGTTTGGACTTCAGAACTGGACCCACTCTAGACAAAGCACTTGTATTACAGTTTTATCCCTAAACAGTTTTATTTCTATAGACAACAACTGGCTGTAATATTGTGCTACAGATATTAATACACTCCTAAAGAGTAAATCTAGTTTCCTTTTCAGTAAGAAAGGAAAACCTCCGTTGCAATAAAGTGGTCCCTTCACAGTTTTTGACAAGGGTAATCCTTGATCCAGCGCTCTAATATGCCATTGGTATTGACCTTGGTGCGCGTGCAACTGTGGCCTGAGCAAGCTTCAAAATTCAGGCGTAGGATTTGCTGAGTTATTGCAGGGAAAAGCAGTGTTTGATCTTCTTCACTGTCTTTGAAGGAATTACAGTGATTATATTCTGCCTGGTGGTAATATACCAGAGAAATGCAGAGGGCTGAGAGGAGGCTTAACTTGCTACCATCTCTAAAGTTAAAAGTCTCCGGGGCTTACAACTTTAAACTAGTATTTCAAAAGGGTTAAAACCAAGCTGTGACAATTCAATCAAGACTACGAAAGACTGTGAACATACCATAGGAGCAAGATCGTCTTTTCTCTTAAGGTAAATAAATATAAGAAAGCGTGAATGAACAGCAAATCCACAGTCTCTAAGTGAACACAAGGGCTGTTATTAGCCTTTAAAAAATCATAATTTACCTTTAATTACCAAATTAATTTACCCTGCAATTATGCTCAAGAAAGTACTGACTGTATTTGCTCCCCAGGAAAGTGATTTTTCTGGAAAATTAGTGTTTCTAATATTTGATAATGTAGTAGACATTCTTAACATAGTAATATTTACATATCTTCTATGTTAAGAATATGATTTTGACCTCAGTTGTGTGTTTTTCTCAATTCTGTCTTCTCTCATCTTCCATACATACACTCTTTTGCCTGTCACACATACTCTTGCAGAATCCTGCCAAATAAATATTCCTAACCATTCTGCTTGGTTACCAGAGACAGTGGGTTGAAGAAAACCAGAGGAATATTGCTGGAACTCCTTAGTGCCTCAGCGATATTCAGGAGCCAAAGACTGATCTACTTTCATTTTGTGCTTCGCCGTAATGGTTTCCAGTGGAAATTTTGAAGAACGGTTTCGACAGAGATGAGGCATTTGCAGAAGATTTTCCAAAGTTCCTCCTGTACTGAATATTACAGATTAGATTTGCGTAACAGCTATTACAAATTCCCCAACAGGGGAATGGTGATGTAAATGAAGATTAACTCTGCTCCAAATTTCGCACAGCACAGAGGGAGCTGAACGTGCTTGACATCTCATAGCGAGAGATCTTTACGCACCGATATTTTGGGGAAGTTGTATTTTTTTTTTAATACAGCTGTTAAGAAACCGGGTTACGGGAGAAATCTAGAACCTTTAAAAAAAAACCCCCATTGTATTAGATTTGTTTGAAACTGAAGATATATTAAAAGGGAAACCTTTTGTCTGAATGCATTGTGACAGCCTTTTTGTACATTTCCGGTTCTGTGTCCTAATATGAGCATATATAGTACCAGTAAAGAATGGAATTGCCATCTTACCCACACAAAATTTAATTACAGACATTTGGGTTTTGACATATTGTTAATTAAATATTGATTTGTCGGCGGATGAACTAAGCCATCGGTATTTTCCTTCCTAACTAGAATAACGGCTGCTCCACATGCCAACGGTTATGAATCTAACTGAAATAAGTGTAGAAGTAAAAATGTAAAAAAGCCTTAAATAATGCAGCGTACTGCACCTCAATTATGACTAATAAATTAGATGTAATGTAGTAGCTGTACTATTTAAATAGACTGTCCACATTTTCCCCTATTGGGAGTAAAGAGCTAGTGTTTGATAGTTTGCATTTATCCCGGAGCTTTGTGTTCCAGTTTGCCATGACTAAGTAGTCTCAACATCATGAAAGAGAGTCCATTATACATTCCTCGTGTCATCAATATTGTTCTTAGCGATTATACAAGAAAAGCAAATACCAAACTGATAAAGGAAGCCAAATACTCTTGCTCTGACCGAGAAGCTGCACAACGTTCATGGCATATTAAAGAGTTCAGTAGTTGGAATTTTTTTTAATAATTAATTTTTGTGGTACTTGTGCTCCACCGATGATGAAGGGATTGCTATTTTCATTGCAATCAGTTTCTCACTTTTTAATCAACTTTCATTTAATGTTAAAATCTGATTTTCTATATCATGCTGGTGTGAGAGATATCATGCTAATTTCTACTGACTGTTCTCTGATTAGTGAGTTTAATGTGCAACTATTCTCCCTCATCTACAAGTTAAATTTCTACCCAGAAAATGCCTACTCTTTCTTCAGCTTTCATCTTAAATACCGCAGGATCATTTCCCCCCAGCCAAAAAACATAACATCGCATCTTCCTTATCTCTTTCAAAATATTTCTCTCTGTCTTTTTTTTAACATTTCCTCAATGCACCAAAATAAGATGCTTCTGTCATATTTTGAGGGCTAGCCCTAATGAGTTAGCACACCTTGTACATGATTAATACCAGGAAAGTGAACAATAATATTTTTTACTATTTCATTAGAGAAAGAGATAAAATGAAATGGACTATGAATATGGGCTGAGAAACTTGGTAACAGTGGCCTGTAAGATGACAGGAAACAAGCAATTTTTAGCAATTTTTAAGGATCACTTACTGGCATCTCTGAACCTTCATTTCTCTCTTCATTTTGTCTTTAAGAACATTTCACAAAAATTTCCATACAGGAAAGCATTCTTCACAGAACCTCTTCAAAGTTTTTAATGGAGAAACAATTCAGTCTAGTATTTCAGTGCCAGTGTTTAATCAGATATCAATGGATGCAAAGAATATTTGATATGCTTTTTCTTTGCAGATCGTAGATTTCTGCTAAGTCACCTGAATGTCATATTCAGAGAAGTAGAGCTTTTTTTTTTTTTTTGCATATCATTTATTGCAAGGGATTACATTACATGAATTTCTAGGAAGGTGGAAGTGTGGATATCATTTTTGTATTTTTGTGTTAATGAAGAGATGCTAATTCCTCTGCTTTAAGGTGATTAGTATCAGTCTTTCAAGTACCATTAATGTATTAATTTTAAGGCTGTAGATAATCTGATAAAGATTATTAAGAAAGCACATTTATTTACAATGAAATTATCATACATCTATTTGGAGCAGCATGAATTTTGGGAGGTCTTATTTGCTTAGAGCTTTTCTATCCAGTTTGGGAGTGGGTCAGGGTAGGTGTCAGGGTTTTTTAAATTCTTTCACACTTTCATAGGTGAATTTCTGTACAGCTCCATAAATTCATATGAAGAAGTTGAAATGAGCAGGAAGCTAAACGTCACAAACCAATCCCTTGGGACAGACAATGAAAATTTAAAACTAGGTTCATGCTGTTTGCGTATATTGCCGCAGATTAAAGATTTATTGCCATCTGTAGATTTTTAAATGCTCCGTTTTACATAACTTTCTGAAATATAGTGTTATCCATTTTGTTTTAATGTGTTACAATCTCCTCTATTGGAATGAGATTTAATTTGGTTTTCTATAAGTTTGTCTCATTTAATCTGGATTTTTTTATACAACATGAATATTCCCCCTTCCTCTTTTTTTTTTTTCTCTTTCCCACCAATGAATTACTAAAGCAGCTTGGAAAAAATACATGTTAGAAATCTGTGGAGGCTTTGGGCTATTTAATTTTTATGTCTTGCTTTTTTCACCAGAAGGAGAAGTTCTGCTAGGTATAAATGTGAATCACAAAAGCCAAATATACAGGAGTCACTTATCATAGAGCGTGAATCTATGCAAACGAATAAACAATTACGTATAATAAAAAGCAGGCTCTATAAAAAGGCTTTAGGAGAAAGTGAATTTAGCTATGAAAGAGTTAATATGTCAGATCCAGGACACAAGTCACTTTCAAACCTTGAAATAAAAAAATAGGGTTAGTTTAGATGTACTGCAGTAGATACAAACCCAATGCGTCTCGCTGGAAAGCAGTGGAAATATTCCAATTTCACCAGATAATATTTAAACTTTTTTAAACGGTATAATGCTGAACTAGGTTCAATCTGTAGTTTCTGTTAAAAACGGGAGGTTGCTTACCCCTTAACCTCTCTTCTCCAGAGGTTTCTCTAAATAAATTTCTCTCTTCTATTGGTCAATATCTCCTTTGTTCTTAGAAAAAAAATTGTTAATGTGAGTTTAGTGAACCTAGAATGATACAACAGAGTGGAACTGATTAGATTAGTGTGCACTGGTAATGCCAAATGTGAAATGCCTTTGTAGGTTTAGTAAAACTGGGGTTAGAATCATAGAACCATAGAATGGCTTCAATTGGAAGGGACTCCAAAGATCATCTGGTTCCAACCCCACTGCCATGGGCAGGGACACCCCCCACCAGCCCAGGCTGCCCAAAGCCCCATCCAACCTGGCCTTGGGCACTGCCAGGGAGCCAGGGGCAGCCACAGCTTCTCGGGGCACCCTGTGCCAGGGCCTCAGCACCCTCCCAGGGAAGGATTGCTGCCTCCCAGCTCAGCTCCAGCTCCCCTCCTGCAGCTTCAGGCCCTTCCTCTTGTCCTGTCCCTCCCTGCCCTGGAACCAGCCCCTCTCCAGCTTTCCTGCAGCCCCTTTAGGTACTGGTAGGCCGCAGTTAGGTCACTCTTCTGACAATGGCGTGCAATAAACTCATGAAACTCAGAGTTTTATGGGAGGATACAAGTCCAGTTTTGTAGTAGAACATTTCATAATTTCAGCCAGGCTCTTGAGGAACCACACAGGTATTTTACTTCATCTGTTTATTGTTCAACAGCTTTTGGCTTGTTCCTTCTGATGAAGGAAAAACAAATCTTCCAAGGTAACAGCAATACAGAAAAAGCCCTACCAATTTCCGGTTTGGAATAAATTCAAATACTTTCCACTTACAACCATTTGCACAAAATAAGTTCACAGCAATCTTTCCAATGTAGTTCCCATATTCTGCTTTAGGTGTGTTGGGAAGCTTCTCAAGTACTCTGTAAACCATAATAAGAAAGTATTTATGATTTCCTACTGATTCTATAAGCCGTTCATTTCTACAGGAAATATTTAACCCTGATACTCGGCAGTGGAAGTTCTCCTTACTTAATCTTTATTATCAACATAATTTTTACTACCTGACATCAAAATTAGGTTTTCTGATCAAAAGTAGTTTCTCTTGCACTTCATCACATCTATTTGTAACTAACCACAGTTGGGGAAACATTTACAGATGACCCCTGCAGTCCAGATCCTACTTCACTGAGTGTACTCTGCCACGGAATGTTATGAAACACTGTCAATGCTACTAAAAACATTCAGCTTACTGTGTTTCTTGACATAATGTATTAGGTAAATATTAGCCACTGAAAAGCAAACAAATTCCTATACAAAAGTAAAGATTAAAAAAACCCCCTCTATTGAGACATCTTATTCTGTGCTCTGTGGCAAACAGGGCAAAGGTTAGCACTTCACCCTATGCCTGCCTCACATGCAACAAAACCACGGACTTTGCCTTTCTTAGGATGGATATTTCTGCAATATCACTTTGCAGTTTAAAATACCACAATTTAAAATATCGATAATGAAACAGGGAGAAATCTTAACTCTGCTCATGCCAAAGTCATAGTTCTTTCCCCTTCCCTTCCCTTCCCTTCCCTTCCCTTCCCATTCCATTCCCATTCCATTCCATTCCATTCCATTATTTTCTTTGAAGTGGTTAGGCTATACCTTGCAGAAAATGCAGTATGCTGCATGTCCATGCAGATCATGGCTAAGAGCACACATACTGTGAAGGCAATCACAAAGTTAGGAATAAAAAAAGGCCAACAAATAATAATTTAAAAGACTAAGAATATTAGACAAGGTTGCTGCTATAGATTGCGGCATAAATTGATTATTTCTTTAACATTTCCCACAGTCAGAAAGAGAAAACTAGTATGTGGCTACCCCTGAAGTGCTTCTCATAGGCAGGAGTGCAGCAGCTACGTTTGTTATTAAGTGGTGAATCAAGTTGCTCTGATCAGTCCATGTTCTGAACACAACTTCTGCTGTGCACCTAAACGTTTCATATGAGGAATGAAGCCATTCTTCTAATACTTTCAGCTTCATTGCATCAAGTAATTTCATTGAAATTATCCTCAGCCAGTATCATAGCCTCAGGACTATGGATTATAGATAAACTGTATTGATATTTATCTCCTCGCTATCACACCAACCTCACAATATTTTTACCTTGCCAGTTTTCCCTCTCTGCTTTCAAAAACCCATAAAAATCTGCCTAACTGGCTCTGGAACTGTGTAGAAAAGGCTTTATCATGCTCTAACAGTCCACCTTACAGGATGTACCTATTTGAAAGCTCAACACAAAGAAGGAAAAAAATACAGCCATATCTCCAAGCTATCCTGGATCCCATCAGGACGCTGCTAAGAAAAGGAGAATATGTGGGGAAAATGAGTCACACCTGGCAGAAGTACAAAATTTTCTAGTCTTCTACGAAGGCCTTTGTCTATCAACACAGTTGTTTTTATAGGGCTTAATGTAAATATTTGACTGATCAACTAAACACCAGCCATGAAGCCTCAGTTTCCTTGCAGCATAATTCTTAGGTTTACAGTGGGTGAAAGAAAACTTTAGCTCAATACTCTTTTTTTTAAAAAAGAAAAAAATTAAATTTAATCTTTCTAGTGTTCTTCTCAGAAATATCATTCATTTTATTGAATAATAATTGTTATTGAATATTTTTTGTCTGACATTCCTTACACAGCAAATGTCAAGACAATTATGTGGGTGGATGCTTTTCTGAGCACTGAAAACAAAAATCGGGCTGAATACTTGGAAACATTGTGTTATTGGTATGAAGAGCATTTTCTTAAATGTGTCTGAAATTATATGCAAAACCAAACACTTTATAAGAAAAAAATGCACCTGTGATTGATTTTTATTTTTTAAAATTATAGCAAAGCCACAAGCAATAGAGTTGGAAAAACAATTAGGTAACAGAAAATGACCAAAATGTCAGGGAGTTGTCAATAAAATATACCAATAATCTTCTTGTTTATAAATGATTAAGTGGTTAAATTACACAGAATCATACAAAGGTTTTGTTTGGAAGGGACCTTTAAAGGTCCCTGCAATGATCAGAGACATCTTCCGCTAGATCAGGTCTGTCCTACCGGAGCTTAGACACTTTCCTCGTTGTAAACAGCTTCTTCCTTATGTGCATTCTAAATCTACCCTCTTTCTATTTAAAACCATTGTCCCTTGTCCTGTCACTACAACGCTTACTAAAAAGTTTCTCTCTTTAATTACTGAAAGGGTGCTGTAAGGTCTCCCTGGAGCCTTCTCTTCTCCAGGCTGAACAAGCCCAGCTCCCTCAGCCTGTCCTCATAGCAGAGGGTCTCCAGCCCTCAAATCATCTCCAGGGCCTCCTCTGGACTTGCTCTAGCAGCTCCATGTCTGTCCTGTCCTGGGCACCCCCGAGCTGGAGGCAGCACTGCAGGGAGATCTCAGCAGAGAGGGGAAGAGGGGCAGAATCCCCTCTCTCACCCTGCTGGCCACACTGGGTTTGATGCAGCTCAGGACACGGGTGGCTTTCTGGGTTGCCAGCACACATTGCCGCCTCATGTTGAGCTTCTCATCCACCAGCACTCCTAAATCTTTCTCCTCAGGGCTGCTCTCAATCCCATCATCCCCCATCCTGTATTGGTACTGGGGGTTACCCCAACACATGTACAGGACCTTGCACTTGACCTTGTTGAACTTCATGAAGTTCACGTGGGCCCACTTGAAATATAAGGCAAGAAACTCAAGGAGCAGAAATAATGTATTTTGCTGGGAGAATAAAAGAAAGAGAAAGAAATAAATCTTACCTATGTAGGGAAAAAAACCCCAACACCTTAGCATTCCTTTTAAAGGATTCACAGATTTCACAAATTATGCAACCAGAAAAGTCTGCTCATTTAAATGTTTCTCTTTTTGAGCTTTCAGCTAGGCTGATTTTAACAGAAATCCATAACAGGAAATGGAAATAATTACCTTTCATTTGTATTGCAGTTAGAAGGTTAAAGTGTTTCTTATAATCCAGACATTTCCTTGGAAGCCGTACAGACACAAATATTTCTTTTTCTATCTGCATGCAGGACACCGAGCATGCACCGTTACGTGTCTGGAACTGACCCTGCTGCGGTGCTCAGCACTGAGCTGAGAAGGGAAAGGAGCGCTAGGCTGTAGGAGAAGGTGGCCTTAGCGATCTGATCCAATTTCAGAAGAAAAATAGAGATTTTGGGGAAAAAGGCTGGCCAGATGCCAGGCGTGTCAGCGTGCAACACAGGTGCCTCAGCCACCAGCATGAGAGGAGCTCTGCAGAGACTGGGGAGGCTGAAGCAGCGAGCCAAGAAAACAGGAAGGCACAAGGGCAAGACTGTCAAGGACATGGTTGGGCAATCTCTGGTCTTTCTGCTTTTAAGGAGGAGGAAAGTCTCATGAAAGAAGCTATCAACCTGCAGAAGGGTAAAACATTCCTGTACACTTTTTGTGCAATCATTAGGTGTGCATTGGTGATGGGATAGTAACTCAAGATGGTTTGTCCCTACTGGGAAATGGTGGAAGGGAATTATCTTCCAGAAAGGGAATATTAGGCTGATCTCAAATAGATGCAAAATGAAAATAATATCCAATAACATTTTATAGCACCACAACTGTATGAGATTTAACAAGGCCAAGTGCTGGGTCCTGCACTTTGGCCAACACAACCCCGGGCAGCACTACAGGCTTGGGGTGGAGTGGCTGGAGAGAAGGCCTGGCAGAGAAGGACCTGGGGGTTCTGGCTGACAGCCAGCTGAACATGAGCCAGCAGTGTGCCCAGGTGGCCAAGAAAGCCAATGGCATCCTGGCCTGCATCAGGAATGGCGTGGCCAGCAGGAGTAGGGAAGTGATAGTCCCCCTGTACTCGGCTCTGGTGAGGCCGCACCTCGAGTATTGTGTCCAGTTTTGGGCCCCGCGATACAACAAGGACATAGAGCTGCTGGAGCGTGTCCAGAGAAGGGCAACAAAACTGGTGAAGGAACTGGAAAACAAATCTTATGGGGAGTGACTGAGGGAACTGGGGCTGTTTAGCCTGGAGAAAAGGAGGCTGAGGGGAGACCTGATCGCTCTCTACAACTACCTGAAAGGAGGTTGTAGTGAGGAGGGTGTCGGTCTCTTCTCCCAAGTGGCTAGCGACAGGACAAGAGGGAATGGCCTCAAGTTGCGTCAAGGCAGGTTCAGATTGGATATTAGGAAGAACTTCTTCATGGAAAGAGTAGTGAGGTGTTGGAACAGGCTCCCCAGAGAGGTGGTTGAATCTCCGTCCCTGGAGACGTTCAAAAAAACGCATAGATGCGGTGCTCCAGGACATGGTCTAGCAGGCATGGTGGTGTTAGGTTGATGGTTGGACTTGATGATCTCAGAGGTCCTTTCCAACCTTAGTGATTCTATGATTCTATGAACTGTGTTACAAAAACTCACTCACCTTTTGCTCTGGAGACCAAATTGAAGAGTGCCGTACCGCCCATGATTCGTGCTATCTGTATGCGAGCGGTGCTTGCACTTTAAATCAATACACCCAAAGCCCACTGAGTAAGAGCAAATTTTTCCTTTGTGGTGGTAGGCTCTATACAGAAAATGGAAAAAACATGCCTTACTTTTATATGTTATCTTTTTTTTCCTCTCTTCTGAACAGGTAATTAGCTGATGCTGCCCAAGGATCAACAGTGCAGCATTTCACAAAATAGTATTTCTTCTCTATTCTTATTATTCTGCTGCAACGCAGTTAATTTGGCTGCTGAGTCGCAAAGATACTGGCCCTATTACTGTCAGAGCTTTCAAGAAATCTCTCTTTCATTGCTGGAGTAGAAAAAAAAAACAGAACAGGCTGAAGCTCAAACAGGTAAAATCAGGCAGCTCTGTGTGGTGTGGAGGCTGACGGAAAGGCAGAAGCCTCTCCCAGGTTTCACAGGCGTATTCTGCACTGTAATTTTAACCTCATATAACTCATTTTCAGAGCAACATCTCCTCTCCTTCTGAGAAGTTCAGGCATGCCTCAAATGTTTTCACTTTCTCCTGTTTGAATGCCTGAAGTCCATTAATCATCACTGTCCTATCAAGGTAATTATTAATGGATGTCAAAGACAGGAGTGACCCACCTGAATTTCAGGAGGACATATTTTCTTCAAGATGTTACTGTTGCTGTATTAGCAAAGGGTGGCTCATTTTGAATTAAAAATGTAGTAAGAAACTCTTCTTCCTTAAACAGGGGCCATATGGCCAGAGATAATTACAATTTACTTTTCCTTTTACTTTATTTTTTTCTAGTTACTGCTCTGAAGACATCTATTAAACCATGCATGGCTGAATCCGGCATACTATGTGGTTTTCTGTAAATAATGTCAGATATTGAGGCTATGTTATTAAGTGCTCATAATTAGAACAACATTTCTTTGGAAATTTAGTTTGCTGTTTACAATATGAAGATGATGTACAAGCCAGCTTGGAAACAAAACTTGTAATTTTCGTGTGCACTGGAATAGTGATGTGAAAATCAGGTGTCTGCACAGCAGCAGGTCAAGACAGTGTCTACTTTGACATTAATGTTCCTTGATTATTTTTTCCCTCTAAAATATTGTATTTTTAATGAGATTATTATTATAATGTACCTGAGTTGTTGTTGTTGTTATTATTATGCATTATATTTCCATCAAAATTGCAAGAGTAACATCTTTATTTCAGAGAAGGGTTGTTACGTGTGCAGTGTTTGACAGTCACTAAATTGTCCTCTATAACCACACTGCAAATCGTTGTAGGAAATTACACTGGATGAAAAGCCATGAGTTGCTGATACCACGTGCGTGTTTGTGCACGTGTGTATGTGTGCACATCTGCCTGTTTTACAAAGGATATGTTAAATATAAAAGGAAAAAAAAAAGTTTAATATGACGCTGTATCAAGTACAACATCCAGATCTGAGAACTGGAAGAAACTATAAGCTGGATGATGAGGTTGGAAATTCTCCCTGTACCTTAAAAAAGAAATGAGAGGTAGAAAATGATGGGAGGTGACGACATGACTAACTACAGAGCGAGCAATGGTTCGGTGCCCCCCTGCAGTGGTTGCCACTGGGGGGGCGCACTGTGTGGGTTGAGACCTTCTGTCACTCAGCAAGACTTCAGTCTCAGCATGGTCCCATCAGTGGGCTTTGGGGTCTGCAATCAGCCTGATGGAGAGTGACTCCCAGAACAAGTACGCTTAGAAGATTCTTCGAGACATTATGCATGCAGGAAACAGGCACCTAGAGTTTTACTGCTGGGTAAAGAACATTTATTTGATTATTTGTCTACATACAGGTATGAGTAGTCTAGGTCAATGACACTCAAGCTTCTGCCAAGGTGAGGTGCATGACTGCTGGCTGAAGAGTTTGAGGGTGTCACCCTACATGCTCTTCCTGTCTATACACCAGGATCATAGATACATAGTCAGTGCTCATCATTCTTGTTGATCCCTTAAGCAGTATGCTTGCCTGGTACATGTAGGGACATCTGCATTGTAACTACACCACGAATGCACATATATTTTTGTGTCCCAGGGAGCAATTGTGACACCCTCAGGAAAGAGAGTCAGTAGGTACAAAGCAGATGACATTTCCTAAACATGGTGTGTAAACTCTAAACAGTTTTTTAAAGC
Source organism: Psophia crepitans (assembly GCA_013399095.1). Lineage (NCBI taxonomy): Eukaryota > Metazoa > Chordata > Aves > Gruiformes > Psophiidae > Psophia > Psophia crepitans. Next base: position 210,851 of record VWZZ01007925.1, on the reverse strand, counting down.
TTGTTTCTATACTAAAAACCCAACCAAACTAACGAAACTAACAGCCAAAACAAACTAACACGAAGCATTACTATTACTGAAACACGGTCAGATGAGTCACAGTGCTACTATGTTAATTCCAATTAGTTCTGTGAAGATAGAGTAATGATTGTACTGATTTACAGTTTATAATCGGTTTGATGTTTGCACTTTCAGAAGCACTCTTTACCTCTTAAAAAATTTATCCTTCTCAAAAAGTATGTTGACTGGGAGTACCTCACTCTTTCTCCTTGTCATTGTGAGTGTATTAATGTGATATTTGCTGCTCCCCAGAAGGATGAAGCTAAATGCAATAAGGTTTTATGATGCTCAGCTAAGGACTTTCTGGTGTTACATCTTAGGTTTTTAGGCTGTAGCTGAATAAAGTCTATAGCTATTGCAGCAGTAGAGCTACATAGCTCTGTTGACCATAACTTCAGAAAGTCCACCTACACTTTTGGGCCATACTGAGAGCCACATCGTAATCCTGAGAGAGATGCAGGGCTTCAGTTGCAGTTACAAATTGTTCCTCAGATTATTCTCATTTCTGTTGTTGTCTCTGTAACGCTGTATGACCATCGAACCTCGTAGAATTATAGAATCTTTAAGGATGGAAAAGACCTCTAAGATCCATGTCCATGATGTAATATGTGACATCATTTCACACTAGTACAAAAGTCAGTATGATGAACATGATTTCCAGTAAAACTGTCGGGTAGTGTGGTGACCACTGTGGTTGTAACTTGCAGGAATGTCCCTTTCCACCTAGTTCTGTGCTCCGTGAATGAGGAAACCGCGCTCGTCCTGCTGAGAAATGACAGATACACAAATGTGAATCTTAACGGCGGCTGCAATGGAAGCTTTGGTAAAGCACATTATAATGAATGAGAAAGAAATGCTTAGCAGTGTTGTCCCCTGTGGAGGAGAAATGAGTCCTGTTTAACCCCCAGTATGCAAATGCAGTGAGTGTTCCCAAAATACACACGTTGCAGCCATAAACCTTCACCAACCTGCAACATTAAGGAAGCTGAATCGCCATGGCCCTGTGCTCAAGCAAGTGTATTAACATGAAAATAGGTGCAAGTTCAATAGTAATGAGCTGAAGTAATGCATCTATTTGTGGCAATAAATCTTATGACACAGCGTGGGCGGCATTTGGAGGAAGGTTTAAATGGAGTGAGGAAAAGCTGAACTGGTCTGATTAATTGGGATAGAGTCCTCTCTGGTGGGAGGAAGACCACACTGATAGACCTGATTGCAGGAAGGAAAGGTGAACTGATTAGGTTTATTAGAACACTAACTCGTTGACTTGATGAATACAATTAAATTACATGATTACTCTGAGATTTTTATTTGAGCTGCATTAGGCTGCAGAAATCCTGAAATAAGCTCACAGTACAGTTGCTGCCCCAAAGAGTGATTAAAAGATTAATGTTTAACAAGTCATGTAAAAAAAAATTATGTGAATCGAATGAAAGGATTCATACAGGCTTCTTAATGTCCTTTTTTTTTTTACTGAATCTAAGTAGTGTTTGTAATGGTGGGGTTACTAAAGACTGAACATAGGTTCATTAGGTGGTTCAAGTACGACATCTTTAGCTTCAGCCTTGGCACTCTGTAGGGTGATATTTAAACACGTTGAAATTTGGGACTTAAGTAGGGTAGTTATGATGTATCAGTAAACAGTTTTGGTCCAAAGGAAAAGTAGGAAAACCTACAAAATCTCTAAATAAATACACGTTTTCAGCAACTAAAAAAATATTCGAAAGAAATGGGATTCTATTTTGATAAAATCAAAATATTCATTTCCTGGGTTTATATTGCTTGTTTAACAGGAAATGAATTATATAAAAAAAATCATCCTTTTCAATTTAAAGTGTCACGTATTTTTTATTTGATAGGAATAAAATTAGTGGGCTGTGTATTTTTACCAAAATAACTATTTGTATTTGCAAAATGTGTTCTGGCAAAACAGTCATATTTCCTCAGGAGGTTCTGGTCTTTAGAGAATAGTATATTACAACAGGGAAAAGAATTAACTTGCTCTAATACTTTAATCTGTTATTATATATAGTGCATATTTAAAATTAATGTTTCCTTCTGTCTAATTTTTGTGTTTAGTTTCACATCTCATAATTTTGGGGCATTAATATTTTATAGTGTAAGTATTTTTAAATGACAGTTGTAGTCGTTATGAGAATGCTAGTTACTCTATGTTTTTCGTTACCAGAGAATGTATTGTTGTTAAAACATGCTATATTGCCATCAGTGAAAACAACAAGTGTTTTTTTCAGATTTTCAAGAATTCATGCTTTGTCTAGTTAATGTGCTTAATTTCTAACCTGGATAGATTATTCTTCCAGGGCCAGTGTTTTAAACTTTGTGGTCAAATAAGTTTTGGATACTTGTTTTGAGAAAACTATGCCATCTCTGAAATTAAGCGGGGTGGAATGCGGCACTCATCCCTGAGGAATAAGGCTCACAGGAACACTGCATTGCATCTTTTCCAGATCAGCAGTAAGCAAAACTGGGCTTGTTGACTCCCTTCCTAGTGGGTGAATGATAGACTGCAAGTAGCAAGACATTTTCCTCGACTCTGATCTGAGAAAGATGCAGAACAATGGTCTGACATTTGAAGACTTAATTTACTATTAGCAGTGGCATAAATGATTAAGTCCTCTACAACAGGGAGAACTTAAAAATTCAGATTCCCTCCCCCCCAAAAAATCATACTTTACTGTTCCTTTCCTTGCATGACTGATCTTAATCCGTGTAACTTCAAAAACTAAAGCTGAAGCTCAACAGCAAGCAGATGCTTGGCATTTCCAGCAGTGTGTAACCTGCAGAAGTTCAATACCATTTCAGAAATTGTTATGCTGCAAAACATGCCTATCAGCTCAGCTGACCTTTAAGCTTCACTTCATGTTCACTTTAGGATTAATTATTCCATTTCTTGTGTACGTGACCCACGCTCTGCACTGAGGATGGGTAAGAGATGGTACCTGTTCTACTTTCCACGTCCTGTCAAACTACTTATGTTGGTATGGAGAACAGAAAACACAGAGCTTCCTTATGCTTGTTGCAGTAAGGAAAATAAAACCGTGGACTTTTATTAAATGTCAGTAATGAAGCAGAATTAACAGTTTACTTACTAGTTTTCATGGAGAATTCTAAAATTATCTCTAAAAATATCTCTGCAGTAATACCTGTGCTCAAATGCAAACCACATTACAAGCAAAGACATTGCAGTGTCAGTGATATCACAGAATGTGACACTTCTCATATAGCTTTAGAAAATAAGAATCTGTCAATAGAAATTATTTAATCAAGCAAAGTTTTCAAACTTGAAAGAATAATGGTAAGGCGAGACAACAAAGAAAGTTAGGGTAGCATTTATGCTATCATTTTTAAAATTATTGAATTATTTGTGAATAACTATACCTGAGTTAATATCCCAAATATTAAAGAAATAGTTCTTGTCCAAAACCAGAATAGGGTGGTCAAACAGCAATAAAAGACTGCAGACTCCTCTCTGACTAGCAGCATTGCATTATCTGTTGTGCCTGAAACAGTTTATGCCTGTGTGCACACTCTTTCTCAGTAAAAAAAAAACCAACTAAAAAACCAAACTATTTAAGTTTTGGTGCAGGGCAAAAGGTAGACAGATGCCCAATCTAAGACTGATGTTTCCTTATGTGAATCTGCCAAACAAAGGCTTTGTCTGTTCAGCAGGAACAGTTGAGCTTGGCAAGTGACACTTTTTCTTAGCTCTCTTCCCCACTTCAAACAGTATAGATTCTGCTTTGAATTTTCCAAATTTCAAGAGCCTCACAGCCATATTTTAATCTTTTACAGCAAGCTGTCTCGCTTGAAGAGTCCAGCAGCGTGCCCTCAAGTTGGCCGATGTTCAGCAATCAATACTGCGAGTGTCATCAGGAATCTAATTAGTGCAGGATTTTCTCTCTTCTTTTTCTGGAGATAAAGAAATAATCTTGCCTTTTCTCCTGATACTAATTTTCTTCAAGTGAATGGATAATGATTAAAACAGTTATTAGACATGTAAGTATTTGGCTTTCCTTTAAAAGACGGAAAGATGCTTCAGCAACGCATGACCTCACATATCATCAAAAGCAATAGTGAAAGTACAGAAGTGCTCACAGAAAAGCTCTCACCACTCTCACTTTATGTAGGATTACACCGAGAAAATATTTTGATTTTTTGCTTTTGCTGTATCATTCTTCACTGACAATCGAGTATTTTGTTTCAGTCTTGCAGTTATTCATTTTTGTTATTAGAAAAACAAGACACATGGTAGAAAAATTTATGTAATATTTCCCATTAGTGTGTGACTCAGCAATTCAGCACGGCTGAATAATTCTAGGAAAGATGAAAGGAAAAAACCCAACAATCTATCAAGGAGTGTAATCTCTTTCTCTCCCCTTTGTCTTCATTATTTTTCTACAAGTTATCTGTTCAGTCCTTCTATTGTGTTGCTCTTTAGATAAATAAAACCAACAGACTAAGAAAAGTGTATGCGCTATACAAAGAGTGGATGATAAACCTGTGTATTTGTAAAGCTAGCAACATTTTTTACCTGAACTTGAACAACTTGAAAAAAAAAATAATATATATATATTACCTGTTAAGCTTAAAGTTCTTAGAATAAGAATAGAGGGGGAACTATGGATGAAACATTTTTAAATGCACATAGATTTTGGCAAATGGGGCATATGTGTGTGCTGACATCCTCATACAGTGAGTTTTGCCATCGGTTTGAAAGATTTAACCTGGTGAACCAGTGCTGTGGACAAAGCATTGGGTGTCTTACAGGCATTCCCCTGAAGACAAATCTCCCTTCTGAGATGCCATGTCTGGTTTAAACATCAAATTTATTTTTTCAAATATAACTGTAGGTATAAAATTGGTATCCTACAGAATGCAAATTGAGAAGAAACATTGGAAGTTGTATGACAGCAGATCTGCACCCCTACATGTCCCCAAACCAAGGTTAAAGAGTGAACTTAATATTTTATGATAATTCAATTTTATTTAACGTCAAGTTATTTTTTTAGTTCAAAGCTTTAAAAGAAGTTTTAACAATATGTTAAAAAACTGTGTTTCCCGTGTTTGCAATTTTGCAACCTAAAAGTGACTAGAGAGTTGCAAATAAAACAAAAAAAGTCATATTTTTTTTTCTAGGCCCTGGGGTACATTTCTACAATTGGTTTAAAATTCTAGAAAAAAAATTGGTAGGGCTTGATACCAGGAGAGCTAAAAGAAAATACACAGAGATGCTTAGTACTTTTTTTTTTTTTGGCATTCTAACAATATGAAACTTCTTATGCAGAAGGGGACTGTTGGTAAAAATCAGAAAACACAGAATTTCCTTAAACACGTGGATTTGGTGGTTTTCCTTCCAAAACTTTGAAAATGTAGATGTGGGGAACGATGGGGCAAACAAAAGAAAACAGCTGAAAATTATCTACTATTAAAAAAAAATAAGAAAAAAAAAGTTGAAATCACTGATCTCTTTTAGCTCCCAAGGTTTCACTTTGAATCACAGTATGGAGCACTTACTGCTGCCTGGGGCTAAGTTACTTTAATTCATTCAGGAAAGTAAATCTATCCATCAGCGCCTTCCCTCCACACACTGCTGTTACACAAAATTCACTGAATTTCAGTGAAAAACAAAGAGGAGAAAGAGAGACTACACCCAGGAAATCTACCAGAAAAGAATTCATCACTGCCAGTTCCTACAGGGTAAGAGGAATAGGATTTTCCCAGGGTGTAGGAGACCTGTGTTTTAATCTTTCATCTGCCTAAAGAAATTCAAAGAAAGATCTTCATCTTCTAAGGGAATATTCAGTATATTCTGAAACAGACTCTCCAGTACTTTCGGTTTAAACCGTTCTACCTTGTATATTATATTAATGCATTTTAGGTGTGCAGACTGTTATCACATACAAGAAATTTTGGAATGCCTGCTTATTTGTCTGCTTTTGTTATGAAAAAACGTGTGCATCAAACAGATTTGATTTGTACTCAGAAGGCTGCTAGAACAATAGCTACTGAACAGATTGAAATCCAAGTATAATTTACGAAACTCAACGGATGCGCTGTAGACAAAAACTATAAAGCGCTGAATTCAGTCATGTCTGCAGAGATTGCAGTAACATATCCTACATGCTGGTGATATTGTGAAATGTTTATTGTGTGCTTTGAAAGATTTATTTTCCTCCTTGAGCACTAGAGAAGTACCGTTTCCTGGATTGGCTGCCATAGGTCAGCAACAGTGGTGAACTTCAGGGTTTTCATTGCAGAATGAGTTGCAGAGGTTTTTTCACTCCCTTTCTTCTGGCTTTTCAATGTCCTTGACAAATTGAGGGAGATGAAACCCGACATAGAGTCATAATGTTTAAAATTATGCATATATTAAAATATAAACATATATATGCTATGTAATAAAAGAGCCACTACAGGTAACTTTTGTTAAACAAAGTGTTTTTCAACAATTTTCAAAATTCCTCTTCTCACCTAAATGGTGAAGATTTTAACCCAACCTTCCAATTGTGTTGTTCATATAGATCAGGGAAGACACAGTAAGGATAACTGTCCGAATGCAAGATCTCACAGAACTGTTTCTAGAATGCAACTAAAGATACTTTCAAAAGGAGGTCAAATATTTTAATTTCAGAACATAACTGAAGAATAAAAGCCTCTGTGAATGTCATGGTGTGCTGTAAAATAGTGTGTGTATATACATGAGTGTTGGTGCACTGGAGGAAGATGGGTGCATGAGGACAGGGAAATGATTTATACCGGTATTTTCTAACCATCATAAATCAGAGCTTGTATTTTCACATCTCCTGAACATGCTGTGTGAACTTGGTAGAGCGGACAGTTTTCAGTTTCTCGCCGATGAAGACAATTTGTTCTCTAGCTGAAGTGGTTTCCTGAGTTGTCATCCCCTTGAGCTTTTCATTCCTTTTTCTGCAGTTAGGCTATAGAGCTCTTCCAGTTGTTTCCAGCGCTTCAGCTATGGCATCCATCAGTACAAGGATACATTTCACACTTACAAAAAAATCCCAGCATGACATCTACTGAAAAATGTTATTAACAAGAACTGTGTAGACCAGAAATAAAGAAGGTAGAGGGTGCTGGATTTGCTGAGCTTTCTTATTTAGAAAGGGTATTGCATAGTGAGCAGAGTGACTTTAGTTTCCTGTACCTTCTGATTTATAAACCACATCATTCATCGGATTATTTAAATTTATCAAGAGAAAAGTAAAATATTCTGAGCTAAGTGTAATGGAGTGGTGCAAATGTTTGGTATGGATCCCAGTAAGAAAGGCACTCAGACTCCATGAAGTATTGATTACAATTCTATTTATTGGAAACAACATGAGAAGGAAATAGAGGATAGCATAGACAATGTTAGATGGTGGGAATCCAGACCTGTGCGACATCAACAGACCCCTAGGCACAGCACAACGCACAGATCCCGACTGCTGAGAGGATGACCAACAATGTGTGCTTCAGAGCTCTTAGGGAAGGTTCTTGGAACTAAACCATTCAATTCATAATTTCTGCTTTTGAGGAAAAGGATGTTTATATGAAAACACACCGCTTTGCTTCAAGGTGAGATAAAGTCATATAATTGCCAAGTGTGAGCAGCCTACAGGCTCCCCCATTATAATCAGTCAGCTAAAAATTCTTCCCTGGGAGGGTGCTGAGGCCCTGGCACAGGGTGCCCAGAGAAGCTGTGGCTGCCCCTGGATCTCTGGCAGTGTCCAAGGCCAGGTTGGATGGGGCTTTGGGCAATCTGGTCTAGTGTAGGTTATCCCTGCCCGTGGTAGAGGGTTGGAACTAGATGATCCTTGTGGTCCCTTCCAACCCAAACCATTCTGTGACTTTATGATTCTCATTTTATCCTGGAGCCAAGGGTTATGTTTCCAGCACAGGCCTGCACCTTTTCAGATCAACACGTTGAGTGGATCGCTATGACCTTAATGTACGATAGTTTCCATGACAAAAGCACCACACCTCACACACAGATCTGTCCTCCCACTAGTCCAAACTCATTAGGATTTACATTTACAACATAGATTCCTACGCAGCTGGTATTAGGCACTCAATCTGTGCAGCTTTAACCTTCCCTATCTCCACCTCTGGTTCTTCTCCTAAACATGCCAGTGCATATTCCCCCCAACGCCCTTAAAAATTCCCATAAAGTTTACACAATTGCCCTCTCCTCTGCCTACCATACCCCATTAGGCAAAAAATCGTTGTGTATTATTCTGGGGAGAGAGAGTTTCCTCCCTTGCCTCCACTCTGGGTTTGTGTCCCAGAAAGTAGTATGGGTGAATCCCGTATCTCCTTTGATAGCCTTAGGAGTAACCAGTTTTCACTGGTTAGGTCACTAAGGTTCTCCAGCCATCATTGCTCTGTTCCTCAACAAGCCTTTGTATTGAACGTAACTGACCTTCAATCAGGCAATAAAGATGACTCTAGAAACACCATACTCAGTTGTGGTACTCTGCCTGAAAAACTGGGATGCTCTGCAGTAGCCATCAGTAGATTACATCTGAGGTACTTGCTTTTAACTGCTTTCTCCATGAAATAACTTTCAAATTTTCCATTTTAGGGACATATGATTTACAATAGTCACAATACGTCTATGTCCTTTGAAGGAAATAAATTCTTCCTTAACATCAGAGAAAATTACTTAACCTGAGAACTTGTTAAGTTTTTATAGGAGATGGTACACTTACAAAGGTTAGGATAAGGTTTTTTTGGACTTAAGAAAAACAACAAAAGTAGGGAGGCATCTACTTTCTAAACTCGTTATTGACATTTTTTCCCTCTGTTTTACAGTTTATATTTGGCTGTGGGAAGGTATTTTAGACATCTTCCACATCTTCTTTCAAACAACTTGGCTTTTTACACAGTGTGATTGCTTTGGTTTCAAACTTTTGGCCTTTGGACATCTACGGAGATGATATTTTATTATTTTGTAACACTTCTAAAGTCAAATCTACATTCCCAGAGAGTTATCCTTAATATAACTTAAAGCTTTGGCAAATCGCTTCTTTTAATATTCCAAATAAGCACATGCTTTGTTGCTCTATGATTTGTATGCATGAACTACGTTTAAGCAGTTTACGAGCACTAACAGATAAGCAATTAGCATTTAAAGGTCAGTACTTAATGTTTCTTTATCTGTCAGAATAAGTTTCAATAGCCTGCATGTGACATATTAATTTCATTATTAATAAAGATATCATCTACAGAAGTTTTCATTGGTGAATGAGATACTCTAGAAATCCCATTTGGATTGAAGTTGGCTATACTGTAGGTTTTTCCTCGTCAGTATTCTCTGGACAGATGCCAAAGGAGCATTGCACCTTAATTTTTACTGTGAAAATGTTGTTTTACTTCCTGACCAGAACAAAACTGTTCGTCCAAATTGATGCCTGCTATAACTCCAGGTAAAGCACGATCATTGCAGTACACCTACTAAATCATTGTGGCGGAACAAATTTTGCTGTTATTCATACTGACATGTTTTCATTGTGATGTGAGTGGACCTCAGAGAGAATAATGAAGGATCAAATCAGGCATTTTGAGATTCTGACATTAGGTTGTGTTAATTAACTGTTAGATTCTCAAAGTCTCAACACAGTGATCCAAAACTTTGCTGCCAGTAGCTGGAATTCATCTACTTTTACTCATTTTCTTTGGGACGAAATTCTTTGCTTGTTTCCACCTCACTTTCTGATAGTGGAAGATTCTGTAAGTCCCTGGCAAAATCTCATGAAAAACAACTTTGCAGAAAACTTTCTCTGACCGACTACCTGCTCAAAACACTTTATGCATTATGACTTATTTTCATGGGATATGACTTCCTACAGACAAATGTCACAATTTACCATAGTGGCTTATTGCCTTCAAGGTGTTTCTTGCCATTTTATCTATGAGGATGCACTATGACACAGCAAATTTGTGACACATCTATACCATGACAAATACTAGTGGGCACAGGCTCCTATTTAGTTTTCCTTTACCAACAGGCTAGGATGTTCAGTTGATTGAGTATCCCAACCAACAGTTGCATTATATACCAAAACTAGTTAATATTGTAGCTCTGTGGTTCTACCACAGTGGTGTAATGTTCGGGGGCTGAGATGGAATAATAATCAGAAGGAGGCTAAGCTTCTGATATTAGACCGCTTCAGTTCTGTAGGCCAGATACGTCTCATCAGTTACCTACCACTCAATATAAATTTTTGCTATAGAGAGAAATGCCATTCTCCAAGCCTTCTGTACTTGGAGACACCACATGCAGAAAAAAAAACCATGGCATTTCTGTTTCACTGAGCTCTTTCTTTCTTCCTTTGTCTGGTATACTTGGGCCCATGATTGTGCAGAGCACTCAGCTATGGCTGCAAAATCTACAAGAATGACTTTCAGTTGACATTGCAATGTTGCCACATTACTTCCCAAGTTCTTCCCTAGAATCATAGAATTGTAGAATGGTTTGCGTTGGAAGGGACCTCAAAGATCATCTAGTTCCAAGTCCCCTGCCATGGCCAGGGACACCCCCCACCAGCCCAGGCTGCCCAAAGGCCCATCCAACCTGGCCTTGGGCACTGCCAGGGATCCAGGGGCAGCCACAGCTTCTCGGGGCACCCTGTGCCAGGGCCTCAGCACCCTCCCAGGGAAGGATTGCTGCCTACCAGCTCAGCTCCAGCTCCCCTCTTTTAGTTTAACCCCATTCCCCCTTGTCCTGTCCCCCCCTGCCCTGTAACCAGCCCCCTCCAGCTTTCCTGTAGGTCCCCTTTAGGTACTGGTAGGCTGCAATTAGGTCCTTGTGTTTTCTGAATTTACTTTTAAGTAAGCTTCTGCTTTTCACTGTTTTTATTGGCAACCGAATCTGACTGAATGATCCCAGTGCCACATTTCAACCCACAATGAGTATTTTTCTCATCAAACTCAGCTCCAAGCATTTAAAAAGCCTTGTCAAACATGTTTGTTACATTAGCAAGAGTCAAGTAAAGACCACTAAGATCTTGATAGAAACGGACATTTGCTGCTGTCTGAATGAAAAACTTAATTCTCCTTTCACATTCACTGTAGCTTCTCAATGAGAATCCCCACTTCAATATTTCTGCATCTTGTCTTGAAATGCATGGAGCTTTCTAGAGAGTCTTTAAATATTCCTCATCATCACTGGGCTTGCGCAACTGTAACTTCACAGGACAGACAGTTCTTGGCCTTCCATCTAACTTCAGAGAAACATGGCTTGAGTAAACTTCCCAATAAAAACAAAAACTCATCCAGATCTCAAAAAAGATCTTTTATACCACAAGAGAACATTCCCTTCTGAATGAAAGTTGTCGAGCTCTGGAAAAAAAATGCTGCCTGTAAATGACCTTGAATGTCAGAATGATGAAGTTTCCTGTAACATTCCTCCTACATAGCCAGAAAATATACTTTATCTGAGGAGTTTCTTGATTGTATTAATGCTAGCTACTATGTATGTCCATTTATTATATATCAGCTGGTATCGAAGTCAAAGAAGCTGTACAGTGACTGAAGGTCTTATCTTTGTATTAAAATACAAATAAATAAACAAAACCAAGTCCCCAGGACTAGATGACATCATTACAATGTATTTTCTCTTGCACGAGGATTCTTCAGTCTCATCTCTCCAGAGTCATTACACTTTATTTTTGTTATTTCTCATTTTAATCACCTTCCCTGTTTCTGTTTCTGTTTAATTGCAAATTGTTTTCCAAAGAGCTTTCCTCTGAGGATTCTACTATTGGTTTTGGCTGTATTGAAAAGAAAGGATTAAACTTTAATTCATTCCCAATTACAGTAAAACGAAGAATATGAACCAGTAGTGACATATAAACTCCTCTAGAGGTGTATAAGAAATTGAAAGGCTATATCGTTACTCATGCTGCTTGATAAAAACAAACTAAAAATAAGTAAAAATTCAGTCCAATAATACCATTTCTCAGTATACAACTACAATTAACAAAACCAACCCTCACTTTCAATGTTTTAAATGGAAACATTAAAATTGTATTTAACATTCATGTTCCCAAGGTAACCTAAAACCTCCAGCTGTGTATTGACACAGCTGTGGATTTATCCATCTATCCACCTCAGATATAGCTCATCTATCATTTATTTTTCATATCTTATATCTCTTATATCTCTCCTTTCAGGTATACCTTATATCTGCCTTGCTAAAGTTATATATATCTTATATACGATATATAATATCTGTCCTTGTTAAAACAGAGGAAAGACACCATGACAGATGCAGGGTTGTTCTTTGATTACATGGTGATTCTATTCCCCTCCAGACTACTTAGTGCTTTTGTAATTTAGAATTGTAAAGAGTAAAAAATCAATACTTACTGCAAATGGAATGATTAATCAGAGAAATTTATGATGCTGACACTCTTGTTTGATTCCTAGTGTATGCTAAACATGGGAAGAGAAATTCCAATGGGCCCACAGATTTTTCAAAGTTTTAATGGCTGAGTTCTGGTATGTGCAAATTGATAAACTTTCAGTAGACTTGATTTTGCAAGAACCATAAAACCTCACTGCTAGGCCTGTGCAGATTGTGCAGCCTTCCAGGATCATTAGACACAGTCACACTTCTCATTTACAAAGCTAATTGGAGAAATGACAATTCCAGAGACCAGCCAGTTTAGATACTATGGCATTTTTTTTTCATCCACTGACCCCAAAGCCAGACTTTTTTCATGAAAGCATATTATTATAGTCTCCACAAGATCTCTATCATGTTATTAGATGTTCAACAAGAACTTTGTAGCCACAGTTGTTTTACTCCAGATCTTTTGAAAAGGTGGACTTGAATTTCTGTCTCCCTGTATCCAACAGAAATCATCCTAATTACTTGCTAGGAAATAAAAATATAAAACACGTGTACTAGAGAAGTCATTTAGTTCGTTCTATCACCTGACAAAGGTCAGTAGCATGTTCTGAGGAAAAGTAAAATAGCAGAGAAGTAGCCAGTGCTACTTCCTTCACGTTCACTGTTGTCTTCTACAGGTCGGTATCTTTCACAGACGTGGTGCCGTAGTAGACTTTTGCCATGAATTTGTCAGATTAGCTTTTGAAAACATACACGTTCCTGTTACTCAAAAGGTACTACGCCAATTAATTTAACATCTTAAATATGCAGTGCACAAAAAAAATAACATTCTTTTCAGTTTCATTTTACATTAATTCCAGTTGCACCGCCTTTGTGAGGAAGACTGCTCTGAATCTTTCTTGTAAGTTATCCCTGTAAACTGAAACAAAATTTCATATTATAAAAAATTTCCCAAGTATTTTAGAAATTACTTTCTGATTTTTTTCAATGAGCAGAGAACCTGAGAGCAGAAGATTACTTATTTCAGTTTTTCTCTCAATTATTGTAGTAGAAATGCAGAAAAGCATTCTTCACACTGTATGCTGCAAAGTATACCACTACATTTCCTGTCTTTAAATGTCATGTATTAAAAATTAACAGCATGTAAATGGGTATATTTGCAGGCTACCAAGACATGAGGGTGTTTGTGATTCTTTGGTTTTGTTTCACCAATCAATTAATTTAGCTTGAAAATAACAGGGAAAGGATAAATGTGCAACACCAAGGGATAATGATTATTTTTTTTTAACTTACGTTAGGGATAGTCCTTTGTTCTGCCCAGAAGCATGCTAGGTATTAGGTACAAAATTCCTAATAGCACTTTGAATTCGACTCACAGCGAAGTGACATCAGAGAATAAATACTTCCTGATTTCAGTGACTGAAGATTTTTAGACTCTCAGGGGAAGCAGAATGGCCATGGCCCAGTTGTCTACTTGGCCTTCACTTGAGCTTTGGCAGGTGCTGCTGAGTGGTAAGTCAAGATTTACAGAAGGCAGAGAGAGAGAGAGAAAAAGAGAAAGAAACTTCCCTGCAGGATCAGTCAGTGCCCCTGCTAGCACTGCTTCTTCGTTCCTAAACCATCCCGTCTCCAAACTGTTCCTCTGCCGCTCCTCATGTTTGCCTGTAATGTTTATCCACAAAAGCTTCGTGTCTTCTGCTGAGAAGCCCAAAGGAGTTCTCAATCGTATTCTTTAGAGTGGGTTGAAAGCTCCATACTTTAATTACTTGGGGATTCTGTGTGAGCAAAACAGTGTAGCGATAGCAAACTGTTATTGTAATTACAGAACTCTACAAAGAAAATGGCTATGCGGTGTGGTAGCTCCCCTCTCTTTCCACTTCAACAAACAGACTTTAAAGAACTCTTCTCTAGTGACTTTCAATGACTATACCATTTTCAACACTTTTAAAGCTTCCTGTTAGCAATCACAGGCAGACTGCAGCGCAGGATATGGTCCAGTGAAATGGAGGATAAACTAGGGTAAAAAACTGTTGGGTCTTTGCTGCTTCTTGTAATTGTCTATGTTCATGTTTTTAGTCCACTGTAAATGCAATAACCTTAACACCCGTATCAATATTCTCAATGTTCTTCTCTTGTCTAAAGATTGCTCACATTATTTGGCACTTGTGGGTTACATTTGTTTGCATTTTGGCCCTTTACCTGTTAACATGATGACTTCCCCATTCTAATTATTGATTTCAATGACAGACATTCACTTGGTTGAATATTGCAGAAGAAAAAAAAGGTGGGATTTAGCATCAAGGAGACAATGGTAGGTGGTTTTTTTAGATTTTCTCTAATATAAAAACCCAACGATGAAGAAAATGGATAGTTAAAATGAAGTAATTCTTCCAACATCTTTTAGTGGATCTGTGAAATCCTCTGTAGCTGGAGGTCAAGGAGTCAAATGGTATAGCTGAATTTCTAAAATGGCTGGATAATTTTATGATTTGATGCATAACTTTGGTAGATAATACTACTGGCTTTATAACATTAACTGAAGCAGGAAGAAATTTTTATCTCCACTTTGGTACTGCACAGTCAGCCAACTGTGTTATGAAGTTTATGGCTGAAGACAGCCATAATCTCCCCTCAGCCAGTCTCTTTTTAAGACTGAACAGCCAGCTTCTCTTGGCCTTTTCTTGTATCTCATATGCTCCAGACCCCTGAGCATCTTGGCCCTCCACTGGTCTCTCTTCAGTATTTCCATGATTTTCTTGCGCTGGTGGGCCCCAAAATAGATACAGCACTCCAGGTGTGGTCTCACAAGTGATGAACAGAGATAATCCTCTCAACCTGCTGGCTACAGTCCTGCAGATACAGCCAGGTGTATGCTTGGCACATGGCTCAACACATTCTCCACCAGGACCCCCAGTTCCTGCCTCTCAAAGCTGCCTTCCAGCTGTTTAGTACCTGGTCTGCACAGCAGCACTGCTTTGAATTTGCTGTTGTTACACCTCATGAGGTTTTGGTCAGCTTATTTATCCTGTTCAGGTTTCTTGTACCCTGTTGAACAGTCCTACCCCAGTACTTATCAGTCGTTCACAACTTTCTACAGACTTTCAGTTGGTGCATTTCATTCCATCGTCCTGGTCATTAATAAAGACATCAAACAATATGGGTGGGGTCTGAGCTTCAGCTTTACTGAATCCACTCCACCTTGGGATCTTCCCAAGCAGATGGCTGAACAAATGAAGATCCTAAAAGGCAACCAAAAATCATAAACAGGAGTAATAATCCAAGTACTGGGAAAAAAATATTACATGTGAGATATACAAAAGATGTATATATATACAGAACTGAGGAAGGAGAAGAAGGAAGCATCTAATCAGGGATCTCAGAGTTATGGTTTTTAACATGCTGTAGGGTACATAACATCCCTCACTGTATGTCAGAGACTTTTTAATGGGACTTCTAGGGCAGAATCCTTTCTCAAAAGCATACCTTTGCAAACAAACAAACAAACAAAAAGATTGCTGTACAATAATAGCAGAATACATACAGTATAAAACAATTATTATTGAAGGGAAGTCAATTTTCAATGACGTAATCTAAAAATTAGTGGGCCTGAATTTGATATTTTCCGTATGGAGCAATAAATTCATTGACTGTAAACAGCTGCCTAGTCATTAGACAGCAGCGTGATAATCAGCCAAACATTACGATTTCCTGTAAAACCTACTTTTGTCTGTGCGTAAGAAGCAGTGCTGCTTTTGAGCCAGTGAGCTAATGTTGCTAAAGGTACATTGTGAGTGCTGTGTTTCTGTGAGGTCTTTCCAACACCAATGAAGGTCCAGGAATCTCAGCTGCAGGCCAAGGCACAAAATCTATTGTATCTGTTTACTTTTATTGACGTTGGGAACAAAAGAATTGCCATAACATGCTACAGGAAAGGCCTACCCCAGTACTTTTTAGCTGTCTATAAGTAAGGGAAGGAGAAACTTACACCAAACACGAGAATATTTTGAGGAAGATTATTTTTTTTTTTTCTCGTCCCAGACAGTTAATGTCTTTTATATTGCCAGATATAACACATGCTTTCTTAATTTCTAAGCTAGAGGTACTTGCAGATTGTTTTCTTTTTATTGATATAAATTCCATATCTTCTCAAAGTATTTATTTACATAGTAAAAGAAGTTACTGATTAATTGCAAGTAACTTATTTTACTTATTTGAAATTTATTGCTCTATAACGCTTTTGTTACTGAGTTGCTTCAGTCTTTTTAATTCACATTTTCTTCTCCTCAATTTATATAGCCACAAAACTCAGTACCATAACTCTCCATATTAAGGCAGTTGCTTCTCTGAAGAAGCCCATTAATGATAACGGAACTCCTCTTATTAAATTGGCTGTTAGAGTTGCCGTGGAAGTAATTACAGCTGGAGCATCTTCAGTTCCTCTTATGAGCCCTTCCAAGGCTATAATTATTTTCTCTCTTTGGACTTTCTCTATAACATCCTCCTTTAATTGCAGTAGCCAACCTAAACGAACTATTCAAGAAAATATGTATTCTGGTTTCAGTTCATCTATGTACGTTGACATATGTCAGTGCAGTGCTTGGTGGAATGACATAAACATCAAGGAATTACTTCTATATTCCCTATATTTTTCAGAAACTTTTTAGCTCACTTGAGAAACACGCAAAAGAATGTTTTAGAAAATTACTTCTTCAGGCCTTAAGTCTGAGTAGCACTGAGACAGTAACTAAAGAATAAAAATAATGTGTTTGTAGTATTTAGATATTTCTTCTAAATCCTTCGGTTCTTGACTGCCCCTGCAAAATAAAGAATTACAGTCTAAGGAGTAATGGACTCAGACGTTATACATGCTGCCAGGTTTTCATTTGACAAGCTTTCCTTTTTTTTTTTACTTCAGGGAGACTAATAAGATGTTTTTTGGACTTCTTTTCTTAATGAGATTTAATAGAATGACTTACCTATCTCAGCGATACATGGATTTAAACACTGCTTTGAACATTTAGCCATCACTATTCTTGTTACTGAGATTTCTTTTTTCCTTATTTTCACAGAGAAAGTTGGGCAGATGATTACTTGATTTTGTTTGTAAAACCAATTAATTTTAAACTAAAAAAAAAATAAAAATAATTTTCTTTTTCTGTGAAGGGTCGACTTCATTTTAGTTTATCCTCAGGGCTATAAAAAGGATCTGTGCTGCTTTGCTGAATCAAGACCCAAATGAGCTGTATATAGTGAAAGAAACACACACACATAATTTTAAAGGTCTGCTTGTGGGATTTGACTCACCAAGTAAATAAAGTTAATTCATATTATGCTTATAAGGTAATAAATGTAATGACTACAATTGTTTCTTGTGAGGTGATGTGAACAAGAATAGTTTCCTTTCTAAAACGGAACAATCTGAAGGGATGTTGATCCTTTGAGTCAAAGCTGAGGCAATCTATCACATAGGTTAGTTTACATCTCTGGAGGACATAGTGCATTTATTACTTAAACATGAAGGCATAATGATAGTGATTTGTTACAGCTAGACAGCAGCGATGCATTATTACCTTCTATGTATCTTAACTTCTTTATAGAAAGCTCAATGTTAATAGTTACTTTGTAATTCATAAGAAATAAATGTAAGTCACTGACTGACAATGGCTCACTAACCAGTAATGCAAAAAAGGACAGTCTTGGAAGTTGTCGCTTTCTTCCCCAATAGAGGAGCCAAAGGTTATTACCATTTGTTATTGAAACAATTCAGTACTTATTTAGAAGGTCAAATAGCAATGCTGGCTTATGGAATAGATGTTGGAATAATGATGGAAAGGAATATTATTTCTATTTTAAGTGATTTACATTGAACTATAAAAATGTATGTCTACAATCTCTGGATACTTAGATTATCTTGCAAGGAAAAACAACCACATTGAGAGCCAATATCCATTAGATAATTAAAAAGTATTAATTAATTGTTTTCTTTGTATTATTGACTGTGCTACACTGACCTCATGGAGAGAAAAACTACTTAGCTCAACTCAAATTTTACTGCAACTGTAGGGAAATTCTGCTTGCTTTTTTTCCTTTTTTTTTCTTTTTTTCTTCCCTACAAACAAAACAAAATAATTTTAGGCACCTAACTTGTGTTTGCTCAGAATGCATTTTTCCAGAAAAGCTGTTGTTAACAGTCTGAGTCCTGAATTTTCTTGAAATCAAAACATTTAGTGTGTCAGTTTGAGCAGCTAAAATGAAGTGCCCCAAACCATTTCAAATGGATTGATTTAGGTTTTGTCTGTTTTTTTGCTGCTGCTTATTTCTTTGCTTTTAATGTTAGTGTAAATTCGTCACTTGCTGTAATCAGCTTTTTCTTCAGTCTCAGCTAAAACAGAGCAATACTTGGAAAAGAGTTCATAGATGTCTGGCACACTAAGGTGTTGGTAAAACAGCCATAATCGCCTGACATATATCTCCCAGCCTGAAGAAAGATGTCAGAAGTAATTTTCCCTAGGGACTGCTGTTGCGTTAGAATAAGATTGCTTTCTTTACAGTAAATTTAAAATATCATCTTGGTATGTTAATTGGAAAACCGATCTGCCTAGTGTCTAACTCTTTAGATTTAGAATACAAGAAAAATATCCATTTAGGCACCGGGTAGTCATGCATTTGAAAATATTATAGAGTTTTAGCTTTTCAGTTACTCTCTAGAACACACTGTTCTTGACTGTCCATGAACAAATTCATTTATGCAAAGCTAGAAAGTCTTTCAAGAAGTATTTATTTACTTTATAGTAGAAGGAAATTGGATGAAAAATATCAAACTTGGAATCCAGCAACTCTCCCACCAAGTATGTATCCAAAAAGTCATCTTCCCTGCTCCATGAGTGTTGCTGTAGATTATTCTGTAGAAAACAAAAAAACTTTGTTCCCTACCAATCCTTACCTCTTTTTTTTTCCCCCCAGAAAAAGCACAGATATAACAGAATACTAGAGCACATGGTTTTAAGTACACCGGTATCCTTCTGACTTCTCTCTGACATTTCTCTTTTAGTCTATCTTTTATCAATGTCTCTGAGAAGGATTTAAGAATAATAGATATACAGAACAGATTACATAGAATATATTTAATACACAGAATACTGTGAAATTACGTGGAGTCTGTAGCACACAGAAGGAATAGGTTACCTTATGGGATATTTCCTGCCAATAACTTCAACCACTGAACCAGCAATTTCTTTCTCCCTGTATCAAATTTTCCCTCCAGGATTTTTTGTACTAAAGCCAACTCCGTTTCTGACTAAAGCAAAACC
>VWZZ01007925.1:139543-191084 GCA_013399095.1 Psophia crepitans | reverse complement strand
TTTTTTTTTTTTTTTGATCAAAAGATCAAGCTGCCCTTCACTGGAGGTATGTGACCTGCCTTTTTTAATGTCATTCCAGAATGAATGTGTGTGAAGTAAAAACTATTGAGAAACTAGGATAGTGTACCAAAAAATCACTGTACATATCTTGGAAGACAGGTCTGGAGTGAAGCTTTCCGCCACAAGATGATATGAAGCATGACCATAGGTAATTTTAAAGAGGTCCAGTGAAAACAGGTAGCATTTTCAGTATTTCTTTAGAAAATATTAAGACACTGAGGCCTGAAAAAGAGGGAAATGGGGGAGTAGCATATAGTCAGTAGGAGAATAAAATGGTTACTATATGGGAGACAATACAGGAGACAAAACCAGGAAGAAATTACCTAAAATCCTAAGCTAAAAATTCTGTAAGTAGCACAATTCATGTAATCTGTAATACTGCAAGTTTGTTTCTAAATATTCTCCCATGACTAGCTGCAAACTCTGATTGTGTCTCACTGAGTCACTTGGGAATTTCTAAAAACTCTCACAAGTTTCTAACCAGGGCTGTGCTTCGCCCTTTCAGTTAGCTAGGGCACTGCTGAAAGTCCTTACCTCTACTCTTCCCAGACACCTGTTTTTTACACCATGTAACTTGTAGGAACATAATATTGTTAAAAGGTTTATTTTTCTTTTTGTCTTTCTCCTGAGTTCAATTTAAATTAGAGTGATATATGAAGGCAGGAGTGGGAGGGGCTAGAGGGAACATTTGTAAACCTCATTTCCCTGGTGTATAAACACACTCATCCTCTTTTCTAGGCCCAGATCCTCCTTTTTGGAATAAAGAGTGTGAGACCTATTTCTCTTCACTCCTCACTCCTACACATCTGATCGGAGGTAAAAAGGATTGAATAGCTTGCAAAAGCAAACCTACAGGCTGGGGGAGTTGGGGCTGCTCAGCCTGGAGAAGAGAAGGCTCCAGGGAGACCTAATTGTGGCCTCCCAGTGCCTGCAGGGGCTGCAGGAAAGCTGGAGAGGGGCTGGTTGCGGGGCAGGGAGGGACAGGACAAGGGGAAGGGCCTGAAGCTGCAGGAGGGGAGCTGGAGCTGAGCTGTGAGGCAGCAATCCTTCCCTGGGAGGGTGCTGAGGCCCTGGCACAGGGTGCCCCGAGAAGCTGTGGCTGCCCCTGGCTCCCTGGCAGTGCCCAAGGCCAGGGTGGATGGGGCTTTGGGCAGCCTGGGCTGGGGGGGGTGTCCCTGCCCATGGCAGGGGGTTGGAACTGGATGGACTGGGAGGGTCCTTCCAACCCAAACCAATCTGTGATTCTGTGATTAATTTATTTGGGAACTTCAGACAGCTGGTGTGTGTTTAAACTTTAGATTCATTAGGCTAAGGCTTGTATAAGGCTTGGTGTGAGTTTGCAGTGATGCAGGAGGACTTTGCCACCAGTTTGCAGCACCAGTTGATGCTGGTAGGGGATGGAGGTTCACTTTACATCGTACTGGACACTTCCAGAAAATTCATGCCCATTGCATACTACTGCAGATCTGCAGCTATCCATTGCCATCACCAGCAAAGGCTATCAGAGCTTTTAAATACGTACAGATTAAGAACTATAACTTTCTGAGATTTTATATCACTGTTTCAGCTTCTGAACTCCAAGTGCGCATCGGTTCTATTCGTCAGCTAAAAATGTTTATGACCATCGGATCGCTTAGTGATTATAGAGCTGATATTTCAGTATTGCAGCAAATTCAACTTGCATTTCAGCTGCCTCTCAAAAGCAGCCTTGGCACTGGAGAGGAGGTTCCTGTGTACTCTGACCCTCCTGTTCGTTAACTTGAAGCTGAAAATCTTTATGAGCCTCATGCAAAGACGTAACTTTGTTGTTCTTGTATGTCATAAAGTTATTACTGCAATTTATCAAGGCAAAATGTTGCAATAATCTAGTCCATTTCCATGAACGCATCCTCATTTAGGACGAAGTAATTAGTTTAGTCTGATCACCTTTTTTTTCACTCTAACAACCTAACAAACCCCTATTCCTGATTTTTTTTCTACTAACTCAATAAATACTCTTATCAAATGTGTCCTACCCAGGTAGATATGTTTATTAAGTGGCTATTGACAAAAAACTCCACACCCCCCCCCCCCGAATTTCTGCACTGCTTTAGTTATTCTATGCTTTTCTAACCATTTCTGGTTTTATTATAATTTTCCTGACTGCCAGCAAAATGGAAAATAGAGCAAAACATAAATCCATGTTCCTCAAATCACCGAAAAAGCATTCAGATCTTCCAGGTTCTTATGTATGTAGATACTGAACTTAGAATAGATGACCTCCTTATTCCCGAGACATTAATAATACAAGAGTAAACTTCCCAAGACATCTAAGTGCACACAACCGTGACATCTAATACTTTGCTTCAGTCTAGCTAAGAACAAAGTATTAGACTTCTAGGAGACCAAGTAGCACTGTCTGAGCATTTTCTCTCAAGTTATGACAGCTCTGAGACACAGGCTCCCAAAATTTGATGGCACTGAGGTCACTGAATATTTTTTTATCATTCTTTCAATACATGCTGTTGGTTGGTGGTTACTATGCAGGTGACTGAATGTTCTGAGAGAGACAGCATCTGTTTCCAATCGCACCGTGCTATTTAAATAAAACTTGTTTCCTTGCATGTTTTGATATCTCTAAGTAAAGATGCTCATTTTTGTTTGATTGCTTTAATGTTTTATTGTAATAAGATGGCATATTATTGATATTTGCCTAGTTTATTTATATATTGCAAACTAGATAAGACATGACTTAAAAAAATAACTCTGTAATGCTCCTCCTGAAGCTAAATACTACAATTGTAATTACTGTTGTCCGTCATTCTTCTGTAGTCTGCAAATAGCACAAAATTTACAAAATCACCCCTCTCACTCCCCCAAAAAATCTGTCCCACAGAACTGATGAAAATCTGTAGACAGTATGCTGCCCTGAACCTCTGCTATGGGTTCAAATATTTCCAAACCTGTTGTTGACCCATGAGAAACAATTATGCCCTAAGTCAGTATTTCCTCTGGTTTATTTATTTATTTATTTATTTACACCATTCATTAAAAAAAAAAAAAAGAGGGGGAAGAAAATTACACATGCCCAAATTGCCCTGAATGAAACTAAGAGGATTATTATAAAAGGTAGAGGAGTAAAAGCTTCTTTTATCAAAGGTCAACACACTCAATTGTGGGGACACCAGGGACCAACCAATTACCTGTAATGACTATGGTAAAGGGAGGTAGACAGCAGAGGGAAAACTAACGAATTTGGGGTCATTACTTTCACTCTGGGGAACATGGAGCAGACCACTGAAAAACCTATTTGGCACTGCCTAGAGGAACTCTGACATGCCAAAATAAATGGAAGAAAAGCGAAATACAGTCATTTGGTAAGAAGTCAAAACTCTGCTGTGTTCACCAGGGCTAGATACCTAAGAAACCTGCTCACCGGCATTTTTTTTTCTCCTGCAGAAAACAGAATCTTTCTGGTATTTGCCACGCTTTATGTAACTGCATCTAGGGAAATGACAGGTTGTGTCAATCAATATTCTAGGAGGAAAACCTTGCAAAATATATTGAATGGAGTGGTGCAACTTCTGTTTGTAGATCTGTTAGTACATGCTATTTTAGAAAAGTAACCACTAAAAGCCTGATGAAACTATCTAGAAATAAATTAAAAGACCCATTATTTTCTAAAAGAAAGGTGTATATGTTTACATGATTTTTAAGGTCAATGCAACCCACAAAACTTGTCCTTAAAACAGCCGAAACTGCCTATACAAGCTTGTTTTTGGGTGTTGTTTATTTTTTTGTTGGCCCCCCTCCCACCCCCCAAGATCACATTTTCTATTTCTAATCATATCCCCATTAAACCGTTAAAGCTGCAAACTCACTCAGCTCTAAGGCACAGGCCTGCGTGTTTACCTTGAACGCAGCATGCATAGGTCAGTCTTTCCCACTGTATGATACGCCCTTTGAGCAGGCTTAGTTCCACTTGAGCAGCCCTGTTCAATTACATTGCTCAAAACAGACTCAATTTGTCATGCAAGGTTTCACTTTTCTTGAAAGTACAGAGGACTTTCTCTCAATTTTGATAAATTTCTTTGCCCTTTTCTGAGTAACCCCTGAGGCTTCTATGTGCACAGCTTCTTTCTGACTGCTGTTATCTCGTGGGGCAGAGGAGCGTGTCCAGGCATTAGGGACAGCACTTTAACATTTTCACACAAGTCAAGCTGACTTCCAAGTGAATTGCGCTCTATTGATACTGCGAATGGTCAACTAGAAGTCATAGACATTACATTAGTCTTCCGTTCTTGAAGGAGAACTGAAAATCTCTAATGGGATGCATTTTTTTTTTTTAATAAGTCTAGCAACACTCACACACCAAATGCTGTTGGATGAACAAGACATACTCTCCCTCTCCTTTATCTCTCGCTGATAGCCACTTTCTATAACAAGTATATTAAATCATGTAGGTTTTTTCCTTTAGTCATAGTGACAAAATTTTTTAGAAAACTTTTAACCTTATATGGGAAGTCATTGTAGATACTTGAAACCTTTATTTTCAATAATAAAAAGTATCTTACATTTATATAGTGTTGGAAGATCCCAAAAGGACTTTACAAGCCTAAATAGATGCACAGGCATTACATGAAAGCATTTTAGCTGTCATTGAGGTTAAATGGACAGCTTACTTCTCAGCCTGCTGGAGTTAAGCAAAGGCTCTCAGTGGTGTTGAGCCCAAAAGAAGAAAGCCAAAATAGGTTCTTATTAACAAGGGGGAAGTTCAGTAAAAACGTAGCACACAATGTAAAATTCACATAGTTGAGGTTGGTTTAATATCTCTCACGGGTAAGTATGTGGTTCACGCACTTGCTTTAGTGCAGATATTCCATTTCACTCCTTCAAGGCTATCCCTCCAGTACAGGCCCTTCTGCAGCAGATACTTTCAGGGAATTTCCAACTGGTTCAGGGGTAGTTCTACTTGATTTCTTGTATTCTGTCTCGTAAACCAGAGCTTCAACCTCTACTGAAGGATCGCCTGCTTTATGGTAGGGCTGTATGATTATCTTCACTCTGAAACCATCCTAGGTGGTGGACATACCCATGTCCTAAAGTTTAATTTTGCAAAATGTATTAAAAATGTTTACATTCTGACAATTCAGGTATTACAGAGGGTTGAAAGTGTAGAAAGGTACAAAGCCAGGCTTGCTTATGTCGGATGCAAATGTCTCTTTCTGTTCTAATTTCCCAATGAACATGTAGGACACAATACATGAAATTCAGCAAAACATATATTCCATTAATACATGAAATCAGTGCAAATTCCATGTATGTTATAATCACTTATCTTAGATACTATTTTATTGGAAGTATCAAAATATACACTTAAGAATGCATGCATGGACCCTTTCTATGAACTGAGTCCACCATAAAACCACAGGAATTCTTTAATGGACAGGTTATATATTTTCTTTATTAAAACAATACTAATTCTTTCTTTTCTGGTCAGTTCTGAAGCTCTTTCCTGACAGGATTGAAGATTTCTGTGAACCCCAGAAAGATATCCAGAACAAGATTATCACCACTGCCTACATTTGCTTTCTGTCCTGATATCTGGACTGGCACCAGCTCCACACAGCAACCCCCTTTACACGCCCCATGCCTCCCATTTGGAGGGTCTGCTCCTTGATGCATGGCACAGCTGACCATAAAAGCAAAGTCTGCTAACTTTCCTTCTCGACAATTTGTCAAAGGGCACATTAAAAAATAATTGGAGAGAAAGCGCACAGATTTTTAAAATGTATCGAGTCATTTTTCTTCAGTGCTTGACTGGGCAAGTTACAAGACACCTTCCACTCTGTTCTCAACATGAGAGAACTGCTGCTTTAACAAAAGAAATATTCCTGTCTCCCACATACTAAACTCTTGGGATTTACTGTTGTTGGCCTTTGATTTAACAACAAAGTCAACAGGTAAAATAGCTAGCGTTTTCAGGTCAGTCTTTTCTGTTTGCCTTGTTTTTTTGTTTTTTTTTTTTAAAGTAAGACTTTTCACATTGCTGCTTGCCTGTGCCAAAATATGCCCAAAATAATATAGAGAAAAAAAACCTTTAAAACTAGCTGTTGTTTGAAAATATTTTTAAAATATCCTATTATAAAATTATTTGGGTTTGATGCAAAATATACACTCTGTTTAGGAAGAAATTCTTCCCTGTGAGGATGGTGAGGCACTGGAACAGGCTGCCCAGAGAAGCTGCTGAGGTCCCATCCCTGGGAGTGTCCAAGGCCAGGTTGTATGGGGCTTTGGGCAATCTGGTCTAGTGTAGGGTGTCCCTGTCCATGGTAGGCGGGTGGGAACCAGATGATCTTTGTGGTCGCTTCCAACACAAACCATTCTGTGATTCTATGATTCTATGAAATACGGTTGTCAAACATGCTGTTGAGGGGAGATGTACTGTAGGAGGAAACAGACCTTAATTCATTGTATAGAACATTCTGTAACTAAAAGTACTAGGACAAGGCAAAAACTACCCAGCCAACCAAGCAAAATCCCTTTATAGTAAAAGAACTTGAATGACTAATACCCACTGAGAATTTGGCTTAATGTTGCTATTAGAAATGTGAGGATATATTAGCTCTGATAATCATGGCAACAACATAAACTTTTAGTCTGGGCCTTCTCTCACAAGGATTTACGAACACTCTCATCTGTTTTCTTTATTTCTCATTATCATTAATAATCAGAATGGTCCTCAACACTGTCATCAGGACACAGTAATCAGATAGAGGAGTTTTCCAGCATGCATTTTAATACTTGGCAAGGTGAAGGAGGGTGTCACAAAGAAAAACAAACATGTAGATTCAAACCATCCTTGTGTTTGACACGAAAGATAGTAAGTTTTTCCTGGCTCCTCTGCAAACCAAATTTTGGAGTGGACACATGAAAGATTTCTGTCCTAATTAATGGGCTACAAATAAGGATATTACATAAAATGTCATTTTGTTTCTTCCTTTAGAAATTCAGCTTTGCATTGGTGTTGTTGCATTCAATTCGCTTAAAACATATCCTTCGGGAAACCCATTTGTTTTGTTTGAAGAACTACTACAGGTCACGAGAAGGAAGAAACCCAAACTTCACTTTCTGATCACAGAATATATTGCAAGTTCAAAGAAAACAAAAGGTACATGATATCATCATAACAAAATTCTACAGAAACTCACGAATTTTCTTCCTTTACTTGGGAGTTCTGCTCTACATTTAACTAATCATCTTTTGATGGCTGAGGTATCCATTTTTATATTAACTTACTGAGAACAATAGCGACAACACTGCTGTATCTTCAATCTTTTGGGGACAAAATTAACTCTAGCATGGATATAACTTAAATTATGAGATCAAATCCAAAGCACCTGTGTAATCCATTTTGTGGACTGATGAATTTGTATCCAAGTTGCTACCTCAAATACTGTAGTCTCATGCTGTGCCCTGAAATGAGTGAAGGGAGCAAGATTGCCTCTAAAACATAGAGTCCAACAGTTTTCAGGCAGTTATTACTATGCCAAGATACACACAGAAGCTCAACTTTGGGAACCACCTCTCTGCCCACCAGAAAAGTGTGAATAGCTTCCAGGCTCAATTCATTAGCTGTCAGTTGCATCAGAGCAACACAGTATTTCATATGAGACGGTTTTGTCTGAGTTTTATTCAATGTTCTGTACATGTTACTTGATTACTCTAATTGGATTAATCAAATTGATATTCCAAGGTACAAGTCAACATTCAGCTCCTGAAGATTAAGGAATACAAATCTGTCTCTGATTTCTTCTCGTGTGCTTAGAATTTTGACACGTTGAGTAATCAGGGACTTTCTGTAGCAGAACGTAAGAAACCTTTTTTCCTGCATGATAAAGGAATAGAAGGAAGATACAGTAGGAAAATGGGCAGCATAGACTAGGTATTTACTGCTTCCAACCAAAACCAAATTCCGTTTGCATCAACAGCTTGTGGTTTATACGGTGGTCCCCTTGCAAGCCTTGCAGACAAAGATAAATGCAATTAGAAGATACACATTAGCCAAAGTCTTGATTTGTGTTGCTGGGTTTGGCACATCTACAGCCTCAGTAACACATGAAGACTCATCCTGAGTAGCTGTATTTGTTCACTCCACAACAGGGCAGAAGAATGTATTCTTTTCCCCTACAAATTCAAAAAAACTATTGTAATTCAAAAACGTTGATGGTACGGTTCTTATTACTTATTCATGATCTTGGCTTTTGGTATAGGTCACCCAGTGTCTTAAACTTTGAAAGATATTGTGGTTTTTTTAAGTGTTTATTTATCTGTAATTGTGCTTAAATTATTTACCTGGCCTGTATCCATATCTTACTGAAAAAGGGAACTAATTATTAAACAGATTAAATAAATTTTTTTCCAGAACTAATTATCAGAGGAGGGTAAGGAGAAGATGAAGCCAGACACTTCTCAGTGGTCCACAGTGATAAGATGAGAGGTAAAAGATACTAGCAGGAACGCACTTGAATGTAACTTAATCATTTAAATAATATAATTAAGAATAAGGATTTCCTTTTTTTTTTTTTTTTTTTTTTTTAAGATGGTCAAGTATTGGAAAAAGGATGCCCAGAGATGTTGTGCAATCTCTGTCCCCAAAGTTTTTCCAAACTTGACTGATCAGGTGTCAGAGCAACCTGATCTGTTTTGGCCTGCTTTGAAAAGGAGGCTGAACTTCAGAGTTTTTTCCAACCTAAATTACCCAATGATTTAATGACACACATATGATACACAATAAGTTGTATTTGCTGGTTTATATTTTATAATGCATTTTGAAGCATGTGTTTCCACCAGTTGCTTTAAAGGCAAATACGTGTCATGGATGACATTCTAATAATCATATTAATAGATGGGAAATGAGGATAAATGCTTTCTGACTAAGTTCTGCCTTTCTCATATGTGTGGAGACAATCACTTTTCCAAGGTCTTGAACAACTGAAAGTATTGATATCAGTCTGAAGAGTTCACTGGGAGGGCTTCAGCTACTTATTGAGTACGTCTGTAAAGTCTGTCTAACATGTAGCTGACTGCTTTATTGCTTCTTTCTATCTTAGATCTTGCAACAAGACTAAATTGATATCCAAAATTGTGAAAATTCATTAAAAAAAGAAAGCAAACATCCTGAAATTAAGCTATTTTTTGCTGCATAATAGAATTACAAAAATTTTGTTGCCCCTACTGTTTTACGGTTTTTGAAATAGTGACATCAGAAGTTATTTTAGTACATTGTAAGGACCAACTAATGAACACGATAAAAATCTTCCAGCTGAAGGACATGAGGAACTAGAGTGGACAAATTAAGCAGAATCTAAATTTTTTCAGATGTATATCTGTTTGTTTGTATTCAGAGATTTGAAATTATATAGAATCTGGGGCTAAACAGAGTTCCAGAATTTGAAAGACTCTAGCTGCAGAGACATTTATATTGTAAAAGATGGAAAAGATACTTAAAAGACTGAAAACTGGAACAACAGCACTGCATTGTGCTGTGATTTGGCTTTGGGGAGTTAAAAGCCCAACCTTTCCTAAAGTGCTTAGACAGGAACTGTGGAGTCTTTACGGGTACCAGGGGAAGGCCTTCTATTACCTCCTCTAAACTGCAGTGTTTATTTTGCCTACACAAGACTAATAAATTCCAAAGGGAATAATTACAAATAACCTGAAATTCAGTAGCTGCAGATGTTTACTTTCAACTGTTCTACAGCTATTATTGCCCAAGTATAAAGTGCATTCTCTGTGTGAACATTCTTAATTAATAGATTTCTGTACATGCACACATGGCCAGAAGCTGCCTCCTAACTTCAGCAAAACTGTATTTTAAATGATTAGTAAATATTGAATAAGATATTATTTTGAATCTCCTGCAAGATGATGGTGACCTAAAATTTTTCAATCTTCAGAGATGTTTAACAGCTTTTCTGGGTTGAGCAGATGCCCTTAGTTTCTCGTGAACAGCTATTTTCCAACTACCCAGTCAAACCCCGGGTTAACACATAAATGATCCATTTTTCATTTTATTTTAGCCACAGAAACAAAAATGTCATTTTTCCACCTTGTGCTGGTGCAATCATGACTATGACTTTTCTTGTTATTGACTCTAAGGATAGAATAGGCCTTAGTTTTCCAAAGCTGTTGTTTTAACGAAATCCAATATTTTTTGCAAACAATAAATCCACCTGCAAGAAGATTTTAAGTTTCTTCATGGTACGTGTATGCTCCCTAATTCTGAAGGTACAACAATGATGAAAGACCAAATTCACTGCAAAATTTTCCCTTATTTATTGAAGAGAAGTATTTTTTAACCTCATATACCTACAAAAATGGTTTATTCTGGTAAATCATTAGGATTCCCTAGTACTGGCTTCTGTTCACTTCGAAGGGAGAAGAGTTAAGAGGCAATCATTTTTCCAAGAAATATCAAAGTGGCTCCTGAATGGAGAAAACAATCTGAACTGCAGATGAATTGGCACTTTCCTAACTTCCAGAAGTCTAAAAACTTACCTAGTTTTTCGAAGTATGTGTTTTATTCAATGATTCCATGGAAAATTTTCTTGAGCAGTAAAGGAAAGATGAAATCAGACTGAAAATGCCTAGATTTGTTTTTATAATGGAAATAGGATTGGAGATGCTTTCACCTTTTGGCTACTGCATGTTTGACCTACACCACATCAACTGAAAGTCCATTTTTTCTGATAGTTAGCTAGCCTGACTGGAGTGTGAAATACAGAAGCAAAAGTCACTTTCTGTATCTGTCTTGACAGGGCAGGCGGCATGACAAAATTGTATGAAATAGTTCATGGCAGCTTCAGAACTGTCAAATAACCTCAAGGAGATATGGCTACATTACCTCAGATAATTAAAAACAGTCCCTGCAGAACTGTGTTGAGATATACTTGAGATACTTCAGGTTATTATGACTGCATCTTTTTTTGCATGCCTAGTTAATGTAAAGATCAAGACTCTCCAAAGATTTCAAAGGATCCTATCTTCTTTTGCCTTTGCTCAAATTCCTTCAGTCCTGTAATTCGCCTTTACATGAAATGAAAGCAAGTTGATTCTAGGAGACAGAGGCTTAAGCAGTAAATATTACTGTCTGTTCTAACTGAAGACAAATGGCATGACTTTGGTACTGAAGTTACATTTCACTTTCTAGACAGTTTGTGTTGTGGTGAGTAGAGATACCACTCTCAGTTCCCTCTAAATTTTTCTTTACCCTTCAACCTTCTTGCCCTGACTTCCTCATTCTAACTCAGGCATTAATTGTTTTCATCTAAATTAATCTAGTTTCCACTCTCCCAGTTTTTGTAGTCTCTTTTCTCATAGCTCTAAAGATTTCACATTCACAGCCTACCTACTTGGCTTTCTTAATTTGAGTTCATTTTGAGGATCCTTCACAAATGTCATTGTGCAACATTTATTCCCCAGCTAATCCCAGTTCTCTACCCCTTTAAATCATGGGTTTTCAGTCCCATTATTTCTTAATCCACTTATCAGTACCTTTCATATCCACAGTCTGTTACACGTTTTTTGAACATGATGTAGCCACAAATCCACAGAAACCAAACTTACAAAAGAACAGAAGGAATTGTCCAACAATAGGTTGCATGACAAAATTCGTATGAATATAAATGGAATAACACATTTACCTTGTTAAATTGAATATACATCTCTGTGTATTTGCGTATTGCATACTTGTTTTAAATTGAATGTTGTATACACATACATTTATATGTACTTAACATTGCAAATCATTATATGGTATTGTAGTCTTTGTATTATTTCAAGAAATACCCGTAGAAAGCAAAAGTATTATGATACTATTACATTTCACAATTTCCCATTTCATAAGAAGACTCAAAGAACTGTGTCGTGTAGATAATAGACAGTATTCTCACAGTTCCCATTTAAGACTGTGGGTGGTGTGTTTTTCTGTTAATATAAAGACCGCAAAATTAAAAACAAATGTTTGGAAGAAAGAATAAATTAGGATAAAAATTGCAGCAAATATTGAGTAGTGCTGTTTGGCCTTTCAGGTGTAAAATCACTGCAAGATTAAAGTAATTTTGACATGCCAAACCTGCAGGCTCCATTTTTTATGTAGTTTATAAAAATGATAAAATCAAAGTAAATGGCTGGGAACAGTGTACTTCCATTACTGTAATAACTGTGAGATCAGCTACATTTACTATCTTTCATGTTATTTTTAAAAAGACGAGTTAACAGGGACAGAAGGTTGAAAAAGAAAAACTGCTGAAGACCTCAGGATTGCCAAATGGTATAAGCAATGTTTTCAGTGTAGATGGGGTGTTGTTTTTTCCCCCAAATTGCTCTTTTGATGTTTTCCATTTTAAAATTTAATTAGTCTGACTAAATTTTTGCAATATTCAATATGTTCATTAGACATTCCGTGAATTACAAAAAAAAAGCAATAATAAGAGCACTTAAAGCATAGCACGAACAAGGATGAGCCATTTTGTTTAGGTCACAGTTGCAATACACTTTCTTAAAATTACACAAATATAAAGTTTAAAAAAATTCCACAGATGGTGGGTTTTTTCACACAAATGTACAGAATGTTTCATAACAATCTGAAAATTTGAAATCACTTTGGATGTATGAAGAAAAAGAGAAGATACAGAAAAAGGTAGCAAGGAAAATCATACTTATGAAATATCTTCTATACAAGGATTAATTGCCTAAACTCATGCTTTGCAGAACAAAAGGGTAAGAAGGGTTAAAAATCATGAACAGGGAGTAAGTGTTCATGGCAATTTTTGGCATAAAAATATTGAGACACGTATACAAAAATTTAAAAATCTATAAAAAGAAGTGGTTTGCCATTAATAAGGTAAAGTACTTGTGGAACTCCTTGCTGCAGGATGCCAATAAAACCTTGTATTAATTCAGAAGCAATTTAGAAGAGAAGTCAGAGAGCTGTTAAGTGTTTAAAGACAGTGCAGATTTAGGAAGGTCCTGACAAGAAATTAGTGCATGCTGGGAGGTTATTCTGGGTGAGTAACACTACATGCTTGCAATCAGTTTCCTTGTAGACAGGATCCTCCTGTAACTGGACCGTAAAGTCTGTCTTCATGTTTCAGACATAGTCAGTTTGCATAGTTTTTTAATGAAATAGGAATTTTCTAGTGTATCTGTAAAAATTTAAAATAGGTTAAATTCCGATAGTCTCATGACCTTCTGTTTCAATGCAGGCATGAAATAGAATATTTGATAATGGCTTGATTTCCTATTAAAAATGGTGCAAAAGTATAAATTTTACATGCTTCAACATAAAAATGGAAGCCTATGATGACACTTTATAAAATCCCATTCTTTTAGGTTGCTTTCACCTAATTAGTTTTAACATGCACTTAAATGAAACACAGTGTGGTATTGAGAAAATTCAGTGAATGCAGTTCCTTGAGATTTCCTGAGAAAGCAAACGTTAAGCGTATATTTAGAATTAAGTCCTGGTCCATTTGAATTAGTGTGGACCTTGCATCTATTTCAGCAGTTATTGATATTGGCTGCAATCGTCTGAGCTGTCTGCAGGACATAGCACTACACAACCCCACGCAATTCATAACCAGAACTATTCTGAGTCACAGAATATGTAAATTATATTGCACTGCACTGCAGTATGTGTTGTAGTTGCAGAAAAATGACTATCTATTAATTTATGAGCAGTGCACATTCCCCTACCAGTCTCATTTTTCATATGCACTTGGGTTACAGGTATAAATGGTTTATAGCAGGGTCTAACTTCCTTGATCTCTCTGATCATGGGTTTGCGGTAATTGGTCTACTGGGACTCATCCCTGTACAGATACAAAATTAAATTATTTTGGCCCCTTACTCCCAGACTCTTAAGAACAATTGTTAAAGCTATGAAATGCAGCTCTTCCTAATGGTGTCTCAGTTCAAAGGCCTATGAAACTAAGAAGATCTTTCAAAGAGTTTGGAAAGTTCAAAATTAAAGAACACCAAAACTTGCATAATCTACAAGAGAGTCAAGAGCAGAAGGTTAGCCTGGTTGTTCTTTACAGTGCTGTAATCCAGTGAGAGAATTGCTTCCAAGTTTGTATTGCAAATACAAGGCTATGGCCAAAAATATTACAATTACAAGGTAAAGACTGGAATCTTTTTACATGGAGCGATATCCCCATGTGCTCTTCTACTTTCACACTATCCAGAGCAAGAAAAGGATGAAACGTTAATCCAAAAAACTTAGTGTTTTAGTTGATCTAGCCTTGTATAGTGCCAATATCCAAAGTGCAAGTGCACAAATCTTTTCAGTATTTGTTCCAGTCAGGTCTATGGAACCGGGAAGGTAGGGGGGAAGCATGTTATCCAAGCAAGCATTGGAACATGTTTATTTCTCTTTAATCATGGCAACAAAAGCCATATTTTCATACCCTATGGACAGTGAGTCAAGTCATAGGTGAAACTGTGTATCAGAGAGAAGTCAAAAAGTTATTTAAGTAGGATTCTTTGCTTGTCTTGTAACTGTGTCACAGAATCACAGAATCGTAGAGGCTGAAAGGGACCTCGAAAGATTATCTAGTCCAACCCCCCTGCCAAGGCAGGGCCACCTAGAGCACATCACACAAGAACGTGTCCAGTCGGGTTTTGAATGTCTCCAGAGACGGAGACTCCACGACCTCTCTGGGCAGCCTGTTCCAGTGCTCTGTCACCCTCACGGTGAAAAAGTTTTTCCTTATATTAACACGGAACCTCCTATGCTCCAATTTGCACCCGTGTCTTTATACAACACTAAAACACAGGAGTTAGACACCTTATGAATTACTGGTTTTCAGTGGGGTGTAGACTCCTATCTTCCTTCAGTGCTTCTGAAGATGGGAGATACGGGAATCACAAGCCAGGAAAAGATTTTGGAGTGAATCACTTGGGAGTAAATTCTGTAGAGCTGAGTATCGGGATAGCTAAAGCTTGACATTTTCAGTTGGATTTCTAACATGGATGGATTACTGTTTTCAGGCTAAGTGTAGCCCCTATAGTTTTCCATTCATTCAAATAAAATCAGTTTACCATTATTGGAATAGAACGAAGATCATTATTTAATCAAAATTATAAAGTTTAAATAATTAAAACCAAAATCATACCAACCTACAACATTGCCTCATGATGTCACCGCTTTACAGAAAATTGTTTTATTCATACCCTGGAAGTGGGATTTCATTTTTGTAAACAAAACCAAACCAAACAAACAAAGTACTGGATACTTCTGATCTTTCTTGTAAATTACTCCAAGGTTTTCGAACCTGATCGTATAAGATGTTTCATCTTCATGGTTCTGAAATGCCTATAGTTAAGCTGTATTTTATTTTAGGTGTTGAAACTTGCCCTGTTTCAACGAAAGCCATCCTTTTGCTGTCCAAAAACTGAGAGGAAATCTTTGCTAGAATTTCTTTGCCAGGATTCTGTGACAGTGATCT
The DNA here is from genome assembly GCA_013399095.1 of Psophia crepitans. NCBI lineage: Eukaryota > Metazoa > Chordata > Aves > Gruiformes > Psophiidae > Psophia > Psophia crepitans. The sequence continues at coordinate 175,533 of VWZZ01007925.1, read as the reverse complement.
GTCTGGAAAAGCAAACAAAGCTCTTCCATTCTGGCTTGGCAGTTAACATTGGAAGCAACAGACACATGTCAACTCTGTGAAGTCGGCAGTCATCTTCCAGTTGTTTTACTGCTAACAGCTGGAAACCCCATTGACTATGGCATAGAAGGCATTTTTAAGGAAAAGGGGTTGCACCTGAGTCTAATACAAGTGCAAGAGCCTTTGGGGTTTGAAGATGCTCCTGGTTCTTGTTTCAGAAAGTGTCTGCCTCATCACTTCATAAACAACATCCTTTACAGTCCAGGCAAAGGTTAGCAGCTCTGCAAAAGGAAAGGTTCAGTTAAGTGACACCATACTTCAAGAAATCATTGAAAGGCTGGGTGACTGAGATGGTTAGAGCAAGAACAGAGCTGTGTAGGAAAGTCAAAGACATTTGTCTGCACTATGCTTGCCTCCTACTACACAAGTCCATTCAAAAGTAATTTAACGAGTCTTTAGTAAAGTTGTATATATGATCTGCACATGAAAGAAGCTATTCTGTTAACTCCATATTCCTTTCAAATATATTTAAATAGACTTGAAGAAAACCAACAGCTGTCTCTTTCTACAACTGCCCTATACATATTTTATACAGGAAACAGAATAAAACAGGACATTAGTCAAAAAACTGATCTCAAAACCAAGACTTTACCATATGCTGTTTCTAAACTGCTATTGCATTTGTCCTGAACTCTCACATTTGATTTTGATTATTTTTCTGTTGACTTACACTGTTTCAAAGAGTCTATGAATGGGGAGAAGAGAAATCAAGGACCCAATTTACTGTGATGGTGAAAAGGAATTATTATAGGCAGTAGTTAGCCATGATTCTAAAATTGACTTGCCGAGTCTTCAATTCACAAGCCAATACATTGAGAGAATCAATTACAAAAACCTGCAAGATAAATAAGGAGATACGTAGGGTAGAGAGTTTCAAAGGCTGCAATGAGAAAGAGAGACAGCACTGAGAAGTCATGGGCAGAACCAAATTCTCCGTGAGGAATTGTTGTGCTGTGAGAAGTTAATGGTGATAATTGAGACTGCTTTGAAAAAGAAAACACAGAACACTGTAGATTTTGATAGGTCCCCTGCATAGAAAATGAACTTTGCCTAAGCCTGGAGCTGTTATAATTTTAAAATTTTCTACCTTTTTAACAGAAATAGAATCTGTGAAGAAAATTTTGAAAGGGATTGATTTAGTATGTTTTTGGAAATCTAAGTACCTATGCAGCAAATCAGATTTGTTTCCTATAAGGAAAAAAAAACCCATTTACTATTTCTAGTAAAAGGTTGTAACACTAAACTAAAATCACAAGGCTGAGATTCAGTACAATATTCAAACATAATTTCATTCTATAGATAAATATATGTTAAGTCTTTTTCTTACATAGATTGAAAACAGTTACGAAATAGAGGTGATGTATGTGTTTATTTGAGAAAAAAAAAAAAAGCACAAATGTCATCAAGGTGAATATTTTTTCACTGGTAACAAACTTCTTTAAGACTGCCTAGTAGTGTTCATGCAATTTTTGGATGCATTTTGCTTACCTCAGTCTTCTTGCATAGTGGGACAAGTCTTATTCTTTAATTATGGAAAAAGCAAATTTTGGCCTTTTTGCTCGGCTTATATGCAAGCTGATCATCATTTGGGGAGAAAAAAAGAAAAATCTGTCTCTAATGCATATTTCAGACCTTAGGGAAAAAAAGAAAAAAAAACCTACCCCCACTCCCTCCAAAAAATACCACACTGTGATAAAACCAGTTTACTTGGAAAAACATTTAACGTGAAGTTGTTCATTGGACTAAATTTCATTTGGTGTTTATGTTCAGCTACCTCGCAAGAAAAAGCAAAACAAAGAACAATACAATGAGCCTTGAATGCTTCAAACTCTGTGAGGGTTATCCAGGAGGAACTTTCTCAGAAGGTCTCAGTCTGTTGGTCTCCTCTCTGTCTTCCTACCCCAGCAGCATTACCTGAAACAGTACTACTCACCACTATCTGAGGTCTTGGTGACTATGCAGCTTCCCAGCCTTCCTCCTCCAGTTACATTAGGGGGTGCATCTATCTGCAGCTACTGAAGTACTTAATTTTCCTTAATTTTCGCAAGTTAAGTGCTTTTATCTTTTTCACTGGGAAAGGGAAAACAATATCTCATCTGTTGTATCACCTTGTACAACAGCAAAAAAGAACCTAGACCAGTGCTAGAGCGGTAAACAAATGACCAGTCTGTTGGCTAGGCCCTGGGTGTGACATGACAAATTGCTGGATGTGACAACAGTGTGAGAAGCAGACAAAGTGCAGATAGTGCCACAGGAGATGGCTGGATTCCACAGAGAGTGATACATGAGAGACAGTGCTGTTTGAGGAAACTGTCAGGTCACTGTAGCTGGAGCAAAAACAAACCAGCTTTTCTGACAACCGTAAGGGTGTTTGAAGCCAGGAGGACAGGGGTGGCAGTGGGATGGGGAGCTTTCCCTAGCTGGCAGGGGAGAAACCAGATGGATGGATTGAACAACAAGGGTGGTGACCTTTCCAGGTCTGACAGCATCAGCAGTTTCCCACCACTTTGTTCCGTAGAAATACTCTAGAAGTCACGTGCTCAGTTGAGGTTGGGCACACACCCAAGGAGAATGACCATCCAGTTTAAAGTAACACTTTACTCTTGGCCATTTTACCACATCATTAGAGCAAGAAGAGGCCCTTTGCTGCATGATAGAACCAACAGAAAAACAGCTTCGACTCAAAAATGCACTGGACTAATTCTTTTTATAGGGCTTGTCCTATCAGCTTATCTCTAATGTCAAATTACAGTGTACTCTCCCTCAAAGTAAAAAAGAAAATCATTACTGATTAATTATGTCAACTTTTGCAGGAAATAAGCAATTAGAAATTGCACACAGGGCAAAAAAAAAAAATCAATGGTACCAGTCAACTTTCTACAACAATTAATGTCTGGAAGACAGGAGTACGGACAAGTAAGACTAATCTGGAGCTGCCAAACCTGAAATATTTAATGAAAGAATGAGGTAGAGGGCTTCTTACTGTAACAGCCCATAAAATAAAGCCAGCTACAACAAAAGATGTATAGCCAGATGAAGTGAAGTAAAGCAAAACATTAAAAATCCCTTGGAAATGAACAGTGTAAAATTTTCTGATAAGAAATGTGCTGATCTCCCTTGCGCCAGCATTAGAGTACAGGAAGAGTGACTGTAGGGTTAAATGATAAAATAGCTACCTTGGTCATTTGTATTCTTTTTCATTACCTTGATTGCACTAAACATTCCTTTGTTTGTGCTTGTGTTTCATGATAGTCAAGTCACAACCTTGCCTACACACCGAAGGTTGCTCACGCATATTTTCCTTGCTGTGGCATGGCATGAATTGTTAGTTCTTTTCCTTTTAAACTGTTTTACTCCCCTTTTTCCAACAGAGACTCTAATTGTGTAGCAGCCTTTATTCCTTCCCCCCCCCAGACATTTCTTATCCCTATCTTTGCACTTGTAGTACATTATTCCACCTTTCCGTGTCTCTCCTAGCTCATTTAGTCTCACCTGCTCTCTAGTTCTGTGTGTTTTAAGCAAATTACCTCCTTTGCTCATGAGGCTCAAGTGGCAGTTTTCCCATCACAGTAACATCCCATTATATTCTTACTTTCCTAAAGTTCTACTTGGACTTCCTTTAAGTTTCTTAAAGAAACATTTTAGCTATATTTTTTTTTCCTTAAAAACACTTAGAACAAAGCCTTTGTCTTAATTTTGTTTTGAAGAACTTCAAGAAAATTAGCATTGATAATTGAGAATGAAGTGGTAATTCATCATAACCAGACATGGAATTTGAGAATTGATCTTAATGTGAAGTTTTTCTAAAAGGAAATAGTATATATGGACTTCCACATCCCTTTTCATAGGTCCAGACTTGTTACCCTGAGGACAAGAAATGAAAATAAGTTGTGCAAGACTGTTTTGAGGTTCACATTGTGGGACTTGGTAGAACATGAACTGAAATGGTTTAGAGAGGGTCTATATATCTTGTTATGTGATTGGCACGTTTAAATAGCCCATGGGTAAAGCACAGCCATGATGAAGATGCTTTATAGATCACATTCTTGAGCAATTCACTTGACAACAAATGTAGTAAAGATGGAATAAAAACACATGCATGAGTTTGACAAAATATCATTTAAAACCTATATAGTTTTGACACAAGGGGTTCTTTCTTTCTTTCTTTCTTTCTTTCTTTCTTTCTTTCTTTCTTTCTTTCTTTCTTTCTTTTTGCATCCAATTATGAAGAAAAATTCTAATTTTCTGAATTCTAATTACAGTGAATTCAGGTCTGTATCTGTCTAAAAAGCAGTCAAATACACATATAATAACCCAAGTTTACAAAGACAAGGTGAGGAACTGCAATGACGCAGCTCATCTGCATCAGGCAGTCCAAAGACTATTGATGGTAAATGATTAAACCTTTGTCACATGTTAAAAACACCAACATTATTAAAGCAAGAAAAATATATCTCAGAAATGCTCTACTAAGGAGGACTATTGCATAATGGGACATAAAACTTACCTAAAACAATGCCTGAGATGGAATTTGGAAAGAAAATTGATGCCTGAGGTGGGAAAGGGAGAAAATTAGATGATTCCAGAAGAAAATGGAGAGGAGGAGTGACGGAAGGGTCCAGTTGCATATAAGTAGGATGCTACTCAATATGCTGGTCTGATCTGGACTTGATCATTGCATTATGTCCTGATTTATTCTTAAACTCTTATTTCTAATGATCCTCTGTGTGAGTGTGCACTGTATCCTCTCCTTGTGTACGTATATACATGTGTGACTTCATTGTGAACTTCAAGACAGACTAGCTGGTGAGTAGAAGGAGAGTAGGGAGCCAGATAGTGGAGACAGCAAGGGTCTCAGAGCCATGTTGTCAGAGACAGCTACTAAAGGAGGGATCCCTGAGCATCAACCTGCAAAAACAGTGAGTTCACCTCCACTCGCCAGGAAGGAGAGGATCCTTGGTGTCCTTCAGCCCACTGGATGTGAATGCCCTTAACAATATGGCTTTATCTTTGTCTTCTGTGAGGTACTGCACTGTGAAACCACGAATTTCCAAAATAAAATACCATAAAAATGCAGAAAATACCTTGGCTCTGTGAAAACACTTCTCAGCAGTTATAAAAACATGTCTATATAACAAAAAACATCCCTGTGTTATCAACACTGTTTCCAGCACAAATCCAAAACACAGCCCTATACTAGCTATTATGAAGAAAATCAACTCTATCTCAGCTGAAACCAGGACAAAGAGATAGACTTGTCCTACAGAGTTTTAGGATTTTAGAAATGTCAGTGCAATGTACACAGATTTCCTTTCTGCTAACTTAACACAGCGAATTGTGTTACAGAAAAAGCAATGGCACCTACCTGTGTGTCCTTACAAAGAATGACAAATCAAAAGTTCTCTCTGCACAGACTCTACTGTAATAAAAAATTATACCAGGGAAGGCTGTGGTTTTGAATATTCATTATCAAGATCTTCTGAGAGGCACTCGTTACGGAAAATAGGGAAAAAGTATTAGACTGAAAGTTAAAAGATAGAAACTATTTTCAACAACTCACATAATTTGATTTATTTTTCTCTTTCAAGTGAAGTGACATCCCACACATTTCAAAAAAGATTATCAAAACTATGTGGAACATACAGCAAATGTCAGGTGCTGCTGAGAAAAACCTAAAGCAACTTGCAACCAACCGATGAAAAGAGAAGCCCTACCTATTTTTATCTTCTATTCATCGTCACCACCACGACCGTTGTCTGACAGCACAGCTAGCTCCTCAAAAGTACAGTACAAGAGATTTTTCTGACATCGGGTTTTTACAAATGTTATTTTTTATGAAGCCATCTCTGAAGTAGTTCACACTGACTTAGCATTAACTCCAAGGAGAAAACTTCCAAATAAAAATTCAGAGCAATACTAATGGTACCAGCTGCAGTTTTCTCAACATACGTCCTTCAGAAAGAAAATCATCAAAGCCAAGTTCCATCTGGATTAGTGCATATTACAAGATGGCCATTAAATCATCTTGAAATAAGAAAAATTTATACCATCATAGAAAACTTACATCTCTCAGTTCTGGAAATGTCATTAATTAGTAGCTAACTGAGCATCGAATAGCACACAATTTTATTCCTATCATTGCCAAAACATTTCAATGAAATTTTTTTCCAAATGTACGAACTCTTCTCCCCAATGTGTCTAAGCGTATTGTTTGATTTCCTTTTCAATATTACTAAGGCTGCCTGTTTAACTCAAGCCCCAAACCCATTCATATGGGCACAGTTTTGTGTTGAGGTGTTTTTTAAATGACTTTTATTTATTTTAATACTATCAATAACAATGACAATCTCAAGTTTTCATTTTTCATGAATTAGATTTCTTTTGTTCCTAGAATATTTCTTCTGTCCAGAGGTGTTCTTCTTTTGAACTCAAGAAATCTAATCTATTCATGCATATTCACACGTGTTAATGCCTTAACATACGTACATATGCTGACACACATTCATATATACATGTATATACACACACACGAAAAGAGAAAATTATTTGGACAATACCATATTTGAAAAAAAAAAGGTATACTTTTTGTATACTTAAAAAAAAATCTGATCAATAATTTATTAGATCGGTGTTTACACTTTGGATTTATTATATGGATGGGTGGAAAGTGAAGGGAAAAAGCTTCTCAGATCACACCCTGATTCAGTCTGTGTATTTTAGACTTACTCCAAGGTGAAGAAAAGGCTAATGGGAACAGATGGCACATACAGCTAAAGACATTCAGATTAAAAACACAGCTCTTTTATTATGCTGGTAAAGAAGATATGAAATTTTGGTCTTAAAACAAAAGATGAATGCCCATAAAGAATATGAAGTATTTTGATTAATCTAGATTTCTAAAGCGACCCCATTAGCAATTCCCATCCAGGAAACTTTCACTGGATATCAGGTTTTCTCTTTCACCTTGTGAAAGAGAGATTTTATAAAGCAGTGTCCCTGGGACAAAGTTTCTAAAATCAATTAAAGAGGCATAGATTTTAAAGGCAGTCAACTGTGCAAGGGTAAAGGACAAGGGGCAAGACAGAAGGTGAAATGTATCATTCTAATGAAAATTTCAGGGAGTTTCAGTTCATAGGAACAGTAAAAAATCTGTGCCAAACTGAATTATGGCTTTTCATCCCATTCTGGACAAATGCCAGCAATGAAGGAGACGATGACCTGAATTTGGTTTTATTTGTACAATAAATTTTCTTTCCCCTGTTCTCAACTGATTTTGTCAAATGAAAAAGTGTTCAACTAAAACCAATCTTCTACTTCTGGAATAAGTCAATAAATGGAAATACATACGGCCTGTATTAATATAACCCTTCATTGATCCATATAAGTCTGATATCATATCTTTAATAAATTACTAAGCCAGAGTTATAACAATAAACATTAAAGAAATAAACTCAAGGAGTCTTGCACTGACTCAATACGTAACATCAACACTTGCTTAAGAAGGGTTTCAAATTATAAAAGTGTTTTATATGAAATTTTCCTTCTGTATTATTTAACAGAAAATTTATATATCTGGATATTTCATAGAGTTTCCTCACACGACTGAATATTTTTATGAATGATCTCACTGAAATCTGTAAAAACTCATTTTTTTCACTGAAGAGAAAAAAAAAGCTTGGCAAAGTTGAAGAAGTTTGACTTTTATCAAAAGGAAAGAAATATTTCCTCTTAGAATAAGAAATATTTTGTACAAAGATATGCAGCAGCGAACTCTACTTGAAAAAAAATAGAAATCTCTTCAATTGATTCATTATTGTCTCATCTATGATTTATACGAACACTCAAAATTTTTTCCTCAAAATTAAGGTTGATTTTCCTGTTTGAGCATTCCTTCCAATAAGTACTTTTTTAATACAATCTGCAGTTTTATATAAGAGAAATGTTCTGTTACTGCTTTGCGCTCATTGAAGTCACCGATTCTTTCCCCCTGTGCAAAACCTGAAAGTCTGGAAGAGTCTTTGGTATGGTAAATTTCATTCTAATGATCTCAATTTCTTCATCAACTGCAAATTTATTATTCTTGTGGGTTTTAATCCTTTTGGACACTTAAAGTAATTAATCTCACTGCTTTATGGCAGAAATAAAGGAGAAAAAATATGAACTCTTATGTTGCATAACTGTTAAAGACTTTGCATAAGTTCGTTCTTTCTCTCTGACCTCTGTGGACATGGAGAAAGACATCTGACAGCCCGGACTGGAGAAACACTTTCATTTTTAGGAAGAATTTGTATTTGACACAAGTTCTTTTGAAGCATTTATAATTTCAGATTCTTCTTTAAAGAGAAAAGTATGCATATGTATACACATGGCAGGACTGCAGATCTGAAAGGAATATTGAAGTAGTAAGCGCACCTGGAATATTTTTAGTCTTCCCTGCTTAGAAATCGACTTTCTCATAACATTTTTGCTATCAGAAAAAAACCTTTTCTATGTCTTCCCACATCACCCGTGAAAAAAAAGACGGAAAAAGGGGATTTAAAAATACTTTTGAACTGTAGAAGAACTAGTTTTACTATAGAAGCAAAACATATAACTGGGGACAAGCTTTCTTTTTTATTACATGTACATTATCAAACACAAGCACTGAGAAAGTAGTGAGTGTATGATACACGTTGTATGATAATGCATTGCATGCAGAGTACCTCTCTCAAAATAAAGCCATTTAATGCACCCTCAGTCGTTATTCACACTTGCCTAAAATTATAGGGCATAATATATTTATTGTGAGTTCAAAAGCGATTAGAAATTTATGGCATGAATTTTTGCATAAGATTGTTCAGGCAATCCCCTGCCTTAGACATGCACATTTCTGAGAATGAGTAAACCTCAGCACATTAACCTTTGCAGTATGATGGACTTGCTGCAGAGAAGCAGGATGATGGTGTACGAGGCATGCTGCTTGCCGCTAAGCTTTACGTGACGGCAAACACCACCTCTTCAGTGCAATTTCAGACAAGAGATGTTCTGCTTTCCATGGCTCAGCCCAACATTTACCTCAAGCAGAGAACTACAGAGGCGCTTTAAACCTTGGCTAGTATGTTCAAAGATACCTACACTGCTGCAAACCCAGTGTTCCCCTCCAGTGCATGAGGAAGGGGAAGAACCTCAGTAACTGCATTACAATAATTCATGCTGCTACTTTGCGTTTACTCTGTCACATAAACTGTGGAGCTCACCATCTTACCACCTACTTTTTTTTTTCTGCAACTGAAGTTTGAGCATTGGTATCTACCAGAGTTTTGTTGTAAAGGATTGTTTGTTAAAATTTGTAAAACAGATTTTTTTCAGTGGCTTCACTTTAAGATATTTATTTAAACTCGAATCTTCATCAAGCCATTAACCATTATTCTAAATGATAATGGTGCTCAATTATTAAAAAAAAAAAAAAAGGAAATGTGCCATCCTGACTTTAAACACGCTGTCTGTTGTCCATTTTTCTCCTCAAGTTATATGGATACTGGCCACTAAGGGGAATACTACCACACCTTAGGCAAAAAGAGTAATTTTTTCATCAATTTATTCACTGGCAGTGAGGTTTTCAGCAAAACAAGGCCAGTCAGCATTTTAAACCTTTAGCTCTTTCATCACTTTTCCTTGTCAAATCATTAGGTTGAAAAAACCCACCCGACAAGATGGCGTGTCCCTTCTCAAATTAAAACATGCAATGTCCAAGCCATTCAGTTCCAGAGAAATCAAAGAAATATCTCAGGGTTTGGGTTTTTTTGGTTGCTATCCATTCACATAATGATTTTCACTGCAGAAAACTGGTGGCAAGCTTTCTTACATGACAAAATCTCTCCCTCCCTTGTTCGCATTTTTGCTTTCTGGTGTATATGCAAGGTGTGCTGCTGGAAGCAAAAGGATTATGAAATACCAGACTCCTCATCACTTTGTTCCTACCCTCCAGAGCTGCTGCGGTAACAATATTCCCTAATAGCCTGAAATAGGGGTTATCTGATTACTTTTTATGATGGGACAATAGCTTTTGTAGTGTCTTGCAAACAACAGCACTGACAAGTTTCCTTTTTTACAGTCTCAGCTTCTCCATTTCATACAATCATAGAATCAGACTGGTTTGGGTTGGAAGGGACCTCAAAGTCCACTTAGTTCCCAGCCCCTGCCACGGGCAGGGACACCCCCCACCAGCCCAGGCTGCCCAAAGCCCCATCCAACCTGGCCTTGGGCACTGCCAGGGAGCCAGGGGCAGTCACAGCTTCTCGGGGCACCCTGTGCCAGGGCCTCAGCACCCTGCCAGGGAAGGATTGCTGCCTCCCAGCTCAGCTCCAGCTCCCCTCCTACAGCTTCAGGCCCTTCCCCTTGGCCTGGCCCCCCCTGCCCTGCAACCAGCCCCTTTCCAGCTTTCCTGCAGCCCCTTTAGGGACTGGAAGGCCGCAATTAGGTCTCCGCAGAGCCTTCTCTTCTCCAGGCTGAACAAGTCCAACTCCCTCACCCTGTCCTCGTAGCAGAGGGGCTCCAGTCCTTGGATCAACTTTGTGGCCTCCTCTGAACTCGCTCCTTTCTCATAGTTTATGAATTAAGCTTCAAATACGCTATTGATCTGACCTCAAAACCAAAAGAAAACAAATTGGTATAAGTAATTGCATGCAGTGTACGAAGGAAGACTTTTCCTCAGTCACACCTGATGAAGCACATTCAGCACAGTAATATATGGGAAATCAAACTGAAGCCAGGAGTTTACATCTCACAAAAATGGTGTCCTCCTGTGACAGGTCTGACAGCAATGCTGACAGTCCAGGTACTGTTTACCTGACTTTTCAAAGTGTGGAAACTCTTTTCAAAGCAATTCCAGTGGAACTTATTTACAAATTAGATATTTTCTTGCTGTTTCTGTTTCCAAGGTTGCTGTATATCCCTAAAAGTAGGAATTTCTGTTTCTTTTTCTGCACTAGTGATCATTATTGGTTTTTCTCATCTATCAGCAATGATACGTGTTCTCCTACAGTATGTACTACTAGATGCCCACGGAGGTATGTTTGTGTGTATGTATCCTTTGCGTTAATGTGTCACCACAGAGTTGTCAGCCTTCCACGGACACTGACATGCTTCCAGCAAAACCTCTGTTAAGTCGATTGTGTCAAATTTCAGTTGCTGCAGCTCCCTACAGCTCCATTAACTCGCTTGCATCGTCTCAGGCAACACGTTTCTCACTACTGTCCTGGTGCGGCAGGAGCTACGGAGCTCTCCCTGCCAGCACACAGTTCGCTTTGGTGTGGTGAGTCTCTCTGTTGAACGTCAACAGCAGGCGTGGGGCTGCAGCTGCTCAAAGGAGGCACAATCCCTTTTTTTGGAGATTGCTGTTTACAAGGTTTTTTGGTGATATTTTTTTTTTTTTTTTTTTCGTATGAGAGCTCGGGGATTCCATCAGGGATTGAACCGTGATACAAGAAATGAGAAAAATTAAAAGAATTATTTGACTGGAAGCACAGGCACAAGGACCGAGAAGGATACTAGACCAAATTTGTCTTCTTGCCCCAGAAGCTGCCCACACTGCTGCCTCGAAAGCCTAAATCACTGACCGGACTCTGTGGTCACTCCTTGTTCTTTGTTTTCCTTAAGTCCAACACAAAAATTTCCACTCTGTTTCTGAGTGGTACAGATAACCTGAAAAGGAATGCATCACATTTTCATTCACCTTTTTCCCTGGATACATTAGGTTATAATTACTTCATTATCGACTCTACTTACTTTCTTCCTATCGGCTTATGCTCAGTTCAGTATAGACAAAGAAATCAGTTAACAAAAGGAATGAATCCTTCAAATGCACAGTTCTCCTGATGAAGTAGACCTATATAACACTCATGAGAATCCTTCATGGCATCTCAACACCCTAAGAAAATGATTGCCATCTAAGTGCATCTGAGTATCACTACCCTGATACAATTTTGCCGGTCCACAGGGTAAGTATTTGATTTAATGGAGCAGCAAATTTAAAATGCCAAATGTCATTTCCCAGTCTTCCCAATAGTCTGAGGGTTGTTCACTGTAGTTAATTTTCCTTTCTGTTCAGATGTAGTGAAATATAAATCTGAGACACACAGTAACATCAAGAAAGAGATGCATAGCTTATTTTCAACACATGCAACTTGAAAGCTAAGAATATAAATTTAATAAAGCTAAGAATATAAATAGATTTAATAAAGCTAAGAATATGAATAGATTCAATCCATATGTACTCCTACCAAAAAGTAAAATTCTCAAGTATATCATATACTTAAATGTTTTAATGGTTGTTCATCCCAAGAGAAGATTCCTTTTCTTATGAAGTGAAGGACAAATGCAAAAAAAATTAGACTGGGAAGGGGTATATATAAACACAAATGTATACTTCTAAGCACACACATATAAGCTTTTCTTTTCTTTTTCTCTCAGTTCTGGTTTGTGCCAGTCATTTTAAGTCAGTGATCAAAATCAGTCCTCTTGGACATTTTTCCTGAGGGAAAAAAGACTTTTAAAAACCTCTTAAAAACTGTTTTAAAACTGTTTACTTGCTCATTCAACTACTCTGAAGGATTGTAACTGGAGTCCTTCCTCTGCTTTCCTCAGATTCTAATACTTTTGGGGGGGAAGGTTGTATGCTACACTCAGTGCTTGTTTACATCAGAAGATGTTAAAGATTTTAACAATATTTCTCAGGTTGCGTTTATCTGATTTACTTACAACAACTGGCAGTTGGATTCTCCAACTTCATGATAAAATCATGCCCTGACTTAATTATGTTGTAACACAGCATTGTTTATTCTTTGACCTCACATTTTAAGGTAAAGCTGATTTTCTTTTCCCCCCACATAAATTTTAAAGCATTTCCCTCAAGCAATATTCTGGATATCAGAAATAAAGTTCCAAAATTCCCAGTGCTGCAAGGGTTATAGAATGTCTTTGGGAATGCTGATAGTATCTGAAGACAACTGAGTTGAAAAAGGAAAAGCTCTGGGCTGGCAGTTCTGGCAGCTGTTAAAAGATGTGGAAATGGGAGTGAGAGAAATTCTGCAAGGCAGAATAGAGGAAGCAGTGTTGAGCTTATTCTTAAATTAGGCAAGGTTATGTTTTCCCCCTTAATTCACTGTGTCTTCACTTCTGGGACTCAATGCCAAAAATAACTTTTGTTTGAAGTGAGTGTGTTCTGTTCTGGACAGCTAAAATGCAGATAAGGAAGTGTTAGAGGCAGCTGGATCTGGTGGGTTTGGGGATGCAGGGGAACCCACACTCAGTGTCCCGAGCAGCAGCCTGTCTATGTGTGACTGTTCCTTTTATCTCCTTTTCCCTCTATTCTCCATCCTTCTTCCTTCTTCAACCCACAATGATCCCTCTTTTTCCCTACCATCAGTCCTCCTAAACATCCGTTCATGTTTTACACAGCCCTCCTTCCCCCCTGCTCCCGGCCCTTGATATCATGTAATGAATTTTATACAACCACCAAAATTTCTTCTGTTGACTCATCTTGGTGGATTTTACCATTTTAAGAATAGCCAGTTTTGTACGCCCTAATTTTCACGGATTAGGTTTTCCCTGACTCGGTTACAAGGATTACTCTGCCTGCCATTGTTCCTCTGATTCACGCTAGGACTTTGTGTTTAATCTGCTTAGCTGGTGCTCAAAAAACTTAGCATAAAGTGTCAGGAAATATGGTGCTGCTAAGGGAATTACAAGTTGAAGAAACAAGGGCAAGGTCACTCAGAAGTCTGGTTGCAGAAATGAAGCTAAGAAAAAGGTAATGCAACATCGTTAGAGTTCAGATGTGACTTACCTCTCTCCAAAAACCTGTAACCAAAAATGGTTACAAACTAGAAATGAGAACCAAAACTTCTTTTTTGATTAAAAATCAGATTATATCTAACTCTTCTGGCACAGTACTGATCTTGTAAGATACCTCCAGGTAGGTATATAGGTCAGAATGCTAGATCCAATGCAGAGACAAGCAAGTTTCCTACAATATCAAACTAAAGACATGGGTCATATTTAAAAGACTAAAACAGATCATTTTCTGGTAATTAGGGCTTTGTTGCTTTTACTGGCTTTGTACATGTGCAGATAATGACTCATAAAAAATCATGAAGAGTATCTAGTTTTCTCTTTAACATCACAAAATCATATCCTATTGAAGATCAACTTTTGGTACAAAAGCAGTCTTTTCCTAATATCACAGGATTTTTGTTCTTCTCCGCCCTGTCTGGCACCAGATGCAATAAACAGTCACCTCTAGCCTATTGCAAAAGCTCCGTAGCACTAAAGTCTATGAATCTTATCCTGAAAGTGAGCAGAGACATAGCACAGACTGTTACAGGACAGTATTCTCTAAAGATGTGGGTATTGATTTCTAAAAGGTGGTGGTTTAGCGGGATGTCGGGCACCCAAGTCAGGGCAGGTTTCCTATCTCTGTGTGTTTGTCTCCCTCCTTTTCCTTATAAGTACAATTTCCCAAGGGCCTTAGTTAGATCATCTTACTGAAAAATAAACATTGTCACACTCCTTACCAATTACTGTGGCTGACTCAGTTTGTTCTGCTCACTGCTAATGGTCAAGTGAATGTTCCTGTTTATCTCACCCTTCTTTTAATTTATCATTTTTTACATTGAAAAGGCCCTTGACCAGACAGCCTTAAGAGACCAGACATTCTCCTTCCACATACCTTTACAAAGGCATGTGGTTTTCTCAGTTGTCACTTGGGGAAGAACTGTAAGTGCTTGAGTACTTTGAACAGAATTGATTCTTGTATTTCTTTGCTGTGTTACTTCAGTTCAATTAAGTCATTGCCGGTAAAAGCCCTTCACGTGTAATTTTTCCCATATGACCTATCAAATTACATTCCTCAGGGGTCCACCAGGGTAGCTAACTCAAGCAATAATCTGGTGAAGAGACTGAAAACATGTAAGGTTTCAGTGATAGACATAAGACCCTCAGATTCACTTGTGCTCAGAAGCTCAGGCTGGGCAGAGAATGGATCGAGGGCAGACCCGAGAAGAAGGACTTGGGAGTGCTGGTTGATGAGAAGCTCAGCTGACAGTGTGCGCTGGCAGCTCAGAAAGCCAACTGTGTCCTGCACTGCATCAAAACCAGTGTGGCCAGTGGGTCAAAGGAGGGGATTCTGCCCCTCTGCTCCGCTCCAGTGAGATCCCCCTGCAGTGCTGCATTCAGCTCAGGCGTCCCCAGGACAGGAAAGACATGGAGCTGCTGGAGCTAGCCCAGAGAAGGTTACGGAGATGATCTGAGGGTTGGAGCACCTCTCCTAGGAGGACAGGCTGAGGGATTTGGGCTTGTTCACCCTGGAGAAGAGAAGGCTCCAGGGAGACCTAATTGTGGCCTTCCAGTCCCTGCAGGGGCTGCAGAAAAGCTGGAGAGGGGCTGATTGCAGGGCAGAGAGGGACAGGACAAGGAGGCATGGGTTTAAATAAAAGAGGGGAGTTTTAGATTAGACATTAGAAAGAAATCCTTCCCTGGGAGGGTGCTGAGGCCCTGGCACAGGGTGCCCCAAGAAGCTGTGGCTGCCCCTGGATCCCTGGCAGTGCCCAAGGCCAGGCTGGATGGGGCTTTGGGCACCCTGGTCAAAGGGGGTGTCCCTGCCCATGGCAGGTGGTTGGAACTAGATGACCTTTGAGGTCTCTTCCAGCCCAAACCATTCCATGATTCTGTGATTCTATGATTAAGATAGTAGTTAATAGTCATATAAAGAAATTGGTATGAATAGAGTGTAAATTTTAGCATTTAAAGATCACTTGATAAGAAAGCTATTACTGTTAGATTACTACAGTCCTTGCTTAATCTTTGTGTTAGTTATATTAAGTAACCCAAGAATAACCCCTTTTCATGAAAAGTCATGACACCTTGTAAAACAGTCTTCGGTTTCGGCACCTTTTTTGTGCTTGAGGGAGAACTGGAAGACTGCCGCCTGGCAGGGTGTTCCCTTGCTTTTGTTACGGGTTTGAGGAGACAGCAGATTTTGCAATAGCAAATACACATCTAACATTTTTTAATTAAAATACAAAAGAGATCTTGTTTATCTCAAAAATTCCAGTGTGAGCTACCCTGCGGGTAGTTAAGGAAAGGTTAGACGCAGTACTGAAGGACATGGTTTAGTGGGTAATAGGTGTGTGTGGGGGGTTGGTTGGACTGGATGGTCCTTGAGGTCTCTTCCAACCTTAATGATTCTATTCTATTCTATTCTATTGCTCTCTTAAAGAGAATTAATATCTCTTCCACGAGATCTCTACCATGACACAGGGCTGATCTATTAAGGGTGGCTCAAGGGTGGAATTAAGTTTGAATAACTACTGCAAGAGCGGTACTGTGAGAATGTTGGGTTATAACCTGTACAATTTTGGACTTGCCCAAGTAAGTCTATGTTTCGAGTAATCACCCTGTGCAATGAAGACTCGATTTTTCAGTAATACCTACAGTTGAAATGAGATAGACTTTTAGTGGTGTATAATGATAAATCTGTGCTAGTGAAGTTGTGCAAGCACTTCAAAACAGGAAATGATAGGTAAGCATTTAACTACAGTTAGCAAATATCTTTTTCAAGAGTTCTGGGAAAAGCCAAAGAACTTAGTGACAATTCATTTCATTTTTCCTATGGTTTTACTGAAAAGCTACACCAGTCCTCAGTTTTGATAGCAGCCGAGAACCTAAAGGTGCATTCACATGAGACTTAGTTCTGACTAGGAGTACGTTTTCAGAGTGAACTTCCATCTTCCCAACTTATTGTTTTCAGTTCACATTGTGGAGCATCTAAGGGGGAGAGTTGGATTCTATTCGGATAAAAGGTTTTTTAGAGTGAAATGAAGGTTCTTTGCTAATGGACGTTCAGCTGACATTGCCAAAATAGAGATGGACCCAAAAAAACGACCCTTTAGCATGTACATTTTAGAGAGGTAAAGTCCTCCCAGTGCAGCTGTTGTATTACTCAAATCTGATCCTACTGATGAATACTGCCTAATTAGGTAGATGTAGCCTTTGAATTTCTGAGCACCCTAATTTTGATCTTGAAAGTTATCTTTCTAATCAAAGACAAAGTAAGTGCAATACACACACACAAAAAAAATATTAAAAAAATTGCAGCAAACACACATAAATATCAAACACCTGCAAACAGCTCCCTTTTTGTTGACAAAATCTGAACCTGCTTAAGAACTGTTTCTGAAAAATTCCACCAAATAAAAAAGCATATGTTCACAGATCTGTTAAACAATATAGACAACAGGTTTTCATTGGGAAAGTTTTAGTGCTGATAGGTAGGTGATGAAAATTCTGCTGGAAGACAAACATCATAATGAGTGTGCTATGCTAATGAATCATTGCTTGTAAGAGGCCGTTCAATCTTGACATTAATGATATCAAATGAGCTGTAGAATGTATATGAATTAAATTAGAGTATAATGACAGTTTTAGTATTTAGAGCTACATGACTCACTAAATTAAAAAGAAAGAGGTAAGAATGTGCATTTAGGCAGCAAAGGGGACAGCAAAAGATGTGGAGAGGTGAGTCATATTCTTGCACAGGTCAGATCACCCGTGATATTTAGTTGCTTAGGTAAGAGATTTTTTCAATTTATAAAATGTGCCTCTATTTGCAGGGGTGATGACAATATCTGCCTTTCACTGGACTGGTCTGTCTGCAAATTTTTTAACTTACGATTTTCTCGGAAGTGCACAGAAGCGTTTCTCACTCATTATTTTTGATACAAGGAAGAAAATGGCGTATTTTGAACAATGTAACCAGTTTTACCATTTTGTGGAATGCATTGGGTTGAAATTATTAAATGGATTGTTAAGTCCAATTACAGACATGATGACAAACTACTAGAGCACTTTGCACTCATCAGAGTCATTTCATGTACACAACACGAGCTTCATGTTCACGACAACTGCAGGTGGCCATTGCTTGGTATTTATATCCTGGCACTGCCATATAAACTCTTTCCTTCAATATCAGAAATAACATTTTAAGGGTGTAACACTATCTAAAGACCATCCTTGATGACACTTTCAGACGGAGCCAAATTTGTTTTTAATTTTCTTATTATTCATTAGCAATTTAATTAGGTAAGCTGCTTTTCTTTCTGAAGGCATAATATGTGACAAGTTTCCTACTGAAAATGTAAGAATTACTAAACATACTGTGAGTAAAACTCTGGTTCAGTTTGTCTTGAACAAAATTGTGGCACATCTTAGTCTACGATAGCACATCAGTGCTTAGGGAATGCCAGATCCTGCAGACTGCAAGGCCCAGGGGATTTCTTGTCTTGTTTCTGCTAGATGAGGTTGCTGCTGTTCTGTGACAAATGCATTCAACTGCTTGACCAAAATAGTGGTGGTCCAAGGAAGGTAAAGGGCTAAGTCATAACTGGGCCAGGAACTTCTCTAGTTCCTATCTATTCTCTGTAAACCCTCAAAGGAACAGAGTGACAGAATGAGCATCGATGCAGATGAGCTTGAAAAAACTGATCTTGTCATCAACACATGAATAGTAGGTAGCTTTTCCAAGGTTCATTTATCAAGGTACAAAGCTGTGGGTGCAAGGAGTTTCATGCATATCTTCTCCACTGCATGTTTGACTACAAACCAACCACTTGTCCTGGTTTCAGCTGAGAGAGAGTTAATTTTCTTCACAGTAGCCAGTATGGGGCTGTGTTTTGGGTTTGTGCTGGAAGCAGCGCTGATAGTGGAGAGATATTTTTGCTGTTGTTGGGCGATGCTCACACAGAGCCAAGGACTTTGCTGCTTCTCGCCCCGGCCTGCCGGCGAGATGGTTGGGGGCTGTGCAGGGAGTTGGGAGGGGACAGACAGGACAGCTGACCCCAACTGACCAAAGGGATATTCCATACCATATGACATCATGCTCAGTTTGTAAGGGCTGGGGGAAGAGGAAGGGGGGGCAGCGGCATTTGAAGTGATGGCGTTTGTCTTCCCAAGTCACCATTACGTGTGACGGAGCCCTGCTGTCCTGGGGATGGCCGAACCCCTGCCTGCCATGGGGAGTGGGGAATGAATTCCTTGTTTTGCTTTGCTTGTGCACGTGGCTTTTGCTTCACTGATTAAACTCTTGTATCTGAACCCACGGGTTTTCTCACTTTCACTCTTCTGATTCTCTCCCCCTTTCTGATGATGGGAACTGAGCGAGCGTCTGCCTGGTGCTCAGTTGCCAGGTGGGGTAAAACCACGACACCACTTTATCCCATAAATGTGACAGCCTCAGTGAGCCGCCTTTGAGCTCTCTCTGCTAAGCAGCTGGCTGCATGGTGGTGAGCTCCCCTTGAGCTTGGAAACCTCTCGAGGTTGCTCCTCAAGGCAGAGACACCTCTTAGCAACTGCAGATCTTTGGGAAGTGATGAATAGAGTGCATAATCTTGTATTACAGTACACTAAGATTCTGTATTGGGCACTGATTTTTGTCTTGGCAACTTTGACTCTGTGTTGGTAGTTCTGAGTCATTGTTATATCCTTTGTGCAATACAGTCATAGAGTGAGCCTTGCCCTTGAACTTAGTTAAGTTACACTTAACTTATTCTCACCTCATGCGCTCACTTAATGTTCACAAGACCTTGAACCCTTGGCCGAACACTGTAAGTCTCTGTGGTATCCAAGCCCAGACACTCAGACCTTGGGACCCATTTATTCAGCCTCCAACTCTGATGTTGGGTCTTTCCAGATTTTTGTCTCCTCCTCCCCATTCACTAGAACAGCTTGAAATTTGCTAGTGACTCATTAATACACACACATACACAAAACAGAGCATGAAACCGCAGAGAAAATAATTAGGAACACCATTAGGACCACCGGTGGTGTTCCTCAGACCTCAGTCTGAGGGCCAGTGTTGTTCAATAATTCTATGAATGGTCTGGAGGCAGGAGTTGAACACACCATTAGTAAGTTTGCTGAGGATAGTAAACAGGGAGGTGCTGTTGAGGGACATGAGGCCTTGCAGAGGGATCTAGATAGACTGGAGCATTGGTCAATCATCAGTGACATGAAATTTAACAAGACCAAATGCTGGGCGCTGCACCTGGGATGGAGTAACATCAGACACAAGTATAGACTGGGAGAGAAGCGGCTGGAGAGCAGCCCTGCAGAAAGGGATCTGGGGTGCTGCTCGGCAGGTGGCTCAGTGGGAGCCCACAGTGTGCCCTGGCAGCGCAGAGAGCAAACCGCACCCTGGGGGATCAAACACAGCAGGACCGGCCGGCCAAGGGAGGGGATTGCCCTGCTGCACCCAGCCTTGGGGTGGCTGTGCCTGGAGTGTGGTGGGAGGTCTGGGCCCCACGGTGTAAGAAGGACGTGAAGGTCCTTGAACGTGTCCAGAGGAGGGCAACCAGCTGGTGAAGGGCTGGAAGGCACGTCCTGTAAGGAGCACATGAGGACCCTGGGCTGCTGTGTTTGGAGAAAAGGAGGCTGAGGGGCAACCTCATGGCTCTCCGCAGGTTCCTGAGGAGGGGACGTGGAGAGGGAGGTGCTGACCTCTTCTCCCTGGAATCCAGGAACAGGATGTGTGGGGAATGGTTCAAAACTTTGTCTGGTGAGTTTCACACTGGATATTAGGAAACATCAATTTACTGACAGTGTGGTCAAACACTGGAACAGGCTTTCTGGAGAGGTCATTGATGTCCCAAGTCTGTCAGTATTTAAGAGACATTTGAATCATGCCCTTAAGACTTTATCTTTTGGTCAGCCCTCAAGTGGTCAGGCAGTTGGACTAGATGATGTAGGTCCTTTCCAACTAGAACTATTCTAATTCCCTTCCCTTCGAAGACAGAGTGGACATTGATGAGGCTCAGCCCTCAGTCAGAAAAGATTACTAATGAGCAACATTTTTAAACAGAGCCAATCCATTTTATCCTTCTCCACTGCTTTTTTACAAGCTTGTTTTTCCCTCATCCACCTTTGTCTATCCTTTTCACCATTTTTGGCTTCTCCCTGAGATAGACAATAATAAGTTTCATATAGTCCCACAAGCCTGCACAGATGACTCATAGGTCTGCTGTTTGCCATGTGAACTGCAATTATCTTGCTTTACCTTGTGTCACTTACAAAGTTCTGGTTAAAGCTTCCCAGGGCTGTAGTTGTGGTTCCTTCAATGGCCCATCAATCAGTGATCTATAGGTTCTGGTATTTATTGCTCTCGGAATTATCTACCTCTTGCCACAGACTGTCTATCTATGAGATTAATTTATAGCTTTCCCTGCCTCTTTTTTCATCTTATGCTATTTCTGAGCCATTAAGCAGATAACGTTACAAACCAAATGTCCTTATGTTCCAGAAAGACTCGAAAACCTTCCACATGCTGAAACAAGGGCCCGTACACACAGAAATCTGTACATCGTGTTGTGAAAGCATTTCTTTCCCTTCTTCCACCAGTCAGTTAGTTCACAATATCATATAGACGGACAGGTATAATATACCACCAAAAGTGCCAAAGATGTACGCAGTCATAGAGTGGTTTGGCTTGGAAGGGACCATTAAAGATCATCCAGTCCAGCCAACCCCTGTCATGGTCAGGGTAATCTTTCACTAGATTAGGTTGCCCAAAGCCCCATTCAACCTGATCTTCAACACTTTCAGGGATGAGGAATCCACAGCTTCTCTGGGTAACCTGTTCCAGTGCCTCACCACCCTCATTGGAAACAATTTCTTCCTTATCTGTGGTCTAAACGTACACTGTTTCAATTTAAAATCATTGCCCCTTGTTCTGTCACTACAGGAATTTGTAAAAAGTCTCTTTCCTTCTTTCTTATCATCTCCTTTTAATTATTGAAAAGCTGCTACAAGGTCTCTCCAGACCCTTCTCTTCTTCTGGCTGAACAACCTCAACTCTCTCAGCCTGTAATTATAGCAGAGGGGCTCCAGCCCTCGGATCAACTTTGTGGCCTCCTCTGGACACACTCCAACAGCTCCATGTCTTTTTTTGTACTGGAGAACCCAGAGCTGGACGCAGCATTGCAGGCGGGGTTGCACCAGAGTGGAGCAGAGGGGCAGAATCCCCTCCCTGGCCCTGCTGGTTACGCTGCTGGGAATGCAGCCCAGGACATGGGGGGCTTTCTGGGCTGCCAGTGCATACTGCCGGCTCATGTTGAGCTTCTCATCAACCAGCACCCCCAAGTCCTTCTCCTCAGGGCTGCTCTCAATCCATTCTCTGGCCAGCCTGTAGTTGTGCTTGGGATTGTGCTAACCCTTGTGCACCTTGCACTTGGCCTTGTTGAACCTCAGGAAGTTCACATGGGCCCACTTTTCAAGCTCGTCCAGGTCCCTCTGGATGGCATCCCTTCCCTCCACTGGGTTGACCACACCACACAGCTTGGTGTTATTGGCAAGTTTGCTGAGGGTGCACCTGATCTCACTATCTATATAATTGGTTAAGATATTAAATAGTATTGGTCCCAGTATGGACCTTTGAGGGATACTACTCTTTACTGGTTTCTACTTGGACATTGAGCTGTAAGTCTTTGGACACGGACATCAAGCCAATTCCTTATCTATTCAGCAGTCCATGCATGGAACCCATTCAGCAGCAAGAATGCTACGGGGCACCATATTAAAGACCTTACAGAAATCCAGGCAGATGACATCTGTAGCTCTGCCCTGGTCCACTGATGCAGTCACTTCATTATAAAAGGTCACTAAATTAGTCAGGCACAAAAAGCTATCAACAGTTGAGTGGATCAGCTGGTGGTGTAACTGTTTCTCTCTGAGTTCGTTAAAAGAGCGTGGATGTCTCCCTGAGTTAGTCAGATCAAGCATGGAGGGAGCGAATTCATGGCTCAGCCTGGCATAGGGTATGCAGGTGAACGATGAACAAAAGAGTTTCAAAGACAGCAACGGGCTTGAGCTGGTTTCAGCCCCTATATTCCTCCCAGGTGACTGGGGATGCCCGGTGTCGTGACAGCGAGCTTACTCCAGAGACTGGTAATGGGCATCACATCGGTATTGTGTTTGAAATGTGTATTGTAATTATTATCTTTTGCTAGTTGTTACTTACACTTGTGTTCTCAGTATATTTTTGTATCAGGCTCGTACATCAAAAAGCCCACATAACATCAAATATCTTCAAATAAATAAATAAGATATTAAATTATGCCTTTCACAAGTGAAATATCTAAAAAAAACCTTGTCAGAGAATATTGGGCTCTGATAATAGTGTCATTAAAATTGGGTGGAGAGGAAAGGGGTAAAAAGTAAAGAAAAATATTATATGACAAATATCAAGAACAAAAGACTTTTATGATAAATAAATAATTTAAAAGAAAGGATCTAAATCCAAAATGTTAGTGTCCATCTGGGTCAGATCAATGGTGAACATGACTTGGGATGCTGGCTCCGGCAGTGATAGTAGGAGGTGCTATTTAGAGAGATCTTGTGAACCTTGCAACTAGTTGTGGTCTTTTCCCCTCGTGCTTTCGCATCATCCACAGCCTTTTTATGAGGGGTGGTGGAGGGCACCTTTCTGTCTGTTGTCCCTTGTGTTTGTTTGAAGATCTGTTCATTAACAGAATCAGTGGCTTGTAAAAAAGACAAGACTCTTCTGCTACCTTACCTCCAGGGGCAGGAAATTCCAGAAGTTCACAAACTGTAATATGAAATCACTTTTATCTGTTTTAAACTGATCTACTAATTTCAGTGAAAGCTGCCTTATTCTAGTGCTGCAGGATGTGGTGAATATAGTTCTGCATAAAGCTTAGGCACTGCTTTCATGGCAAGGGGTAATGGCTTTTTGTAACTGGGAGGGTGCTGAGGCCCTGGCACAGGGTGCCCCGAGAAGCTGTGGCTGCCCCTGGATCCCTGGCAGTGCCCAAGGCCAGGTTGGATGGGGCTTTGGGCAGCCTGGGCTGGTGGGGGGTGTCCCTGTCCATGGCAGGGAGTGGGACTGGATGGGCTGTGAGGTCCCTTCCAACCCAAACCATTCTATGATTCTGAGATTCTATGATTTTGAGATTTTTAGTTATATTCTCTTCCAGCCATCTCATTTCCTTCCTGAAGAGCTGCAGCCCTACAATCTATTCTCAAAAGTAGTTTGTAAGAGCGATTCAAACACCGGTTGCATCTACTTCATCTTAAAGTCAGAACAGACCAGATAAATACTTCCCACAAATTTTTCCATCTTTTTAATTTTCATTACATCTAAAGTATCATGTTCATACTATCATCTTCAAGGACCTGATTTAGATATCAGTTAGAAAATAGCTAGCGAGAGTTTAGGTGTCCAGCAACCGTGTTTTAAGTGTGTGCAGGAATGACTTAAAACAGGTGTTTTGGTAGCTACAGTTGAGGGAAACCTGGTAGAATCATGCAACCCAGGCCCACAGTAACAACAGAGTTTGTGATTATTTCCTTTTTTTATTGGCCATCTAAAGACTCATTTGAAATGACTCATTAAATGAGAGTTATTTGTTGTGTTTTGCTTTTTTTTCTTCCTAGAGCTTTACATTAGAAACCAGGCTACCTGGAAACTGAGTTCTTGTTAAAAACATGAATTTTAAGTCAGCAGAGACAATATTGGATTTTAGCAACAGAAAAGGTGACAAATTTCTGGGCTCTCAGAGAATGAATCTCACTACTATTAGTGTCTGTACTTGCTGACACTAGGTACATTCAAAGATTTGTCCTACTTGAGAGTAACCATGAGGAATAGTTTTGGTATTAGTAAAGTAGATTTCCTGGAATGAGAATTTAGAGGAAATATCTAGTGTTTGATCCTTTTCCTAAATCTTTCTTTAGAAGTCAAGAATATAGTTAGTCTTTGATGTTCATAGATTTATTACATTTTAAGTATGTAACTGCAACGCAATTCAAAGTCTACTCAAGATGTAAAACATAAGCACATTTTGGGTAAAATATTAGTTATTTGTTTCTCATTCAAAAGATTTTAATCAGTTGTTGTGGTTTAGACAGTTGTATTGTTTCCCGATGCGGAAGGGAAACTGGGAAAAGAAAAGGAAAGGTGTGGGCTGAAATAGACACAGATTTAATAAAAGAGTAAAAACCCTCATACCAACCCCCATACCGTATAACGTACAGCAGGTGACACCCAGCCGACACGGGGCTGGCGAGCTGCCCCCCCCCAGCAGTGGGTGCTGGTGCCACCCAGCGAGCAGCGCAGCTCCAGCCAGGACGCGACAGGCACCGCACCCGGCAGGGCAGGGTGGGGGCACAGAGTGGGGTCAGGGACAGGGTGCCAGGCGAGACCCTCCAGGGACGGAACCATCACAGAGAGAGGGTCGTCCCAGAGCATCCCCTAATGTACAGGAATGACGGTTATGGGATGGAATCCTTCTGCTGGCCAGCTCGGGCAGTGTCCTGGCTGTCATGCCCCCAGCTTCTGCTCCTGGCTGTCTCAGACTGCTCAGACCTTGGTCCCTGGGCTGGCCAGGAACTAGAACAAAGCGTCTGACCAACTCTGTTCTCACAGAATTCNGTGGGGGCACAGAGTGGGGTCAGGGACAGGGTGCCAGGCGAGACCCTCCAGGGACGGAACCATCACAGAGAGAGGGTCGTCCCAGAGCATCCCCTAATGTACAGGAATGACGGTTATGGGATGGAATCCTTCTGCTGGCCAGCTCGGGCAGTGTCCTGGCTGTCATGCCCCCAGCTTCTGCTCCTGGCTGTCTCAGACTGCTCAGACCTTGGTCCCTGGGCTGGCCAGGAACTAGAACAAAGCGTCTGACCAACTCTGTTCTCACAGAATTCACTGCTGCAGTCTGCTCTAAAATGCAGCTTTTCTGTGCACCAAATTAGCTCTATGATTCTAACCCAGCAAGACCAGGAGATATTTTTACAGTAGAGCACAGATGAAGGCAGAGCTGAGGTGATAGGAGCAGGATAGGGGAAACTGCAAACAGTTTCTGTATGTCAGTACTGTTCCATATAGTAACACTTTTACCAACATACCATCAGCAGAGGATTTACAGATACATTGTGAAAGATTTTGACTCTCATGAAGAGCTAACGAGCATCAGGCTTTCAAGTCCTCCAGGCAACATTGCCGTGGAATAGGTTGACAGTTCAGGTACAAAATGATCAGCCACTTGGTTACTATGGGGAAGAGAGCTAGAAGACTAGAGATGAAATAATGATGTTGTATCCAAGTGAAACTCAATGAAAGGTTCACATCCTTGGGGATGAAGAAGGAGGCATCATTTGTCAGCAGATGACTTTTCAAAGGAAGTTTCTGCAAGCATCCAGAAGTTATTTGCAGCCCTTTATATGTGTTACTGAAACCATAACCTGTAACAAAAAGTAGGGAGGTTGACTTTGTGGCAGTTTGCAGACTGGAAGAGACTGTAGATCAGTCTATAGCCGCAACAGAAATCTCATTCTGTATGGAAAATAAATAAATAAAAAAAATCATTAAAATCCCATGAACACTGAATTATAGTTACCGCAAATTATGTCAAGTAAAATTTATTGTCACTTTTCCCTTTTTTTTTGTTTTTTTTTTTTTAAAATACGTTAGGATTATTAGTGCAGGTACTAATCAGGGCAGAGGCCTGAGGAACTGCGACTCCTTTCTTGGACTTAACAATGTTTATGGCTAAACACAACACCTAGGAAAGCATCCCTAAGTGCAGACCAAGCTTCACATCAATCTTCAACCTTTAAGTAAGCCTGTACGTACAAGTAAGAAACGCTTACCCGAAATAAATTGATCTTAGAGCTTCTCTCAGGAATATGACGCTGAGTTACTGCAGCAACAAGTCCTGTCTACGTCATGCTCAGTGGTTCATTTTCAGTTTATTAATTACTGTCAGCCCAAATGTGATCATGACGATTTTATAACACCAGTGCTCATTGGCTGATTAAATCACATGTGATAATCTGCAGCCAATGCAATTACTTTATGGCACACTGAACTGTCTGAATGATAAAAAAAAAGTCCTTTGCAAAGATTTTTAGGAAGTATTTAGTATATGTTTAACGCATGAGCAATATATTATTTCTGCCACTGGCTGTGTACCTTGATAAAATTCAGATGAAGTCAAATGGCTCACAGGCAGAATGTTCTTATGCCACTGAAAAGTCAGAGGAGGATGACAGATTCACAGCAAGAGAAACACCAGTTGTACGGCTAAATGTTTTACAAGATATATATGCATGCTCCGTTACCTGCAGGGAAAGGAAAACGTGCAAATTCCAGAGAAAAGTAAGGTTACCCATGTATGTGCGCACTGAAGAGATCTGACTTTCCTTTTCCACCTCCAGGCCCTGGTGGGCACTCACAGGCCGCACAGGCTCCCGGCGCGCCCGGCCATGGCCCAGGACCCAGGTCAGACCCCCCAGGGCCCTCAGTCCTGCCCAGTCTGTCCCCAGCCCCACTACCGCATTGCTGTGTTGGGCCCATGATGCACCCTGACATAAATATAGTGAAGCTCTTCCCCCCCCCCCAATCCCAAGATGAGTTATGAGTTAAATTAAGTTCAAATACTTAAATATTTCTCTTCAGAAATGAAGTGCTACTATCCAAGGCAAAGGTTGATATCAGAGCATGATTTATGAATTAAAATTCCATTTTCTGGCCTAAGAAAAAAATATAAGTGTTTGAGATCACTGTAGAAAAGAATGCAGTAAATTTTTGAGGTACCTTAGGAGACACTGACGGCCGAGTACAAGAGCCATTAAGAAATTCTAAGGATCAGCCTACCTCAGCCTTGTGTTTTAGTCTAGTTAGATTTTGCACAGGGCATTTACTTTCATGGGTGCTTCTTCATGCGTCAACAAAGTTAGGTCAAATGATCATTTATTATACTGCTCATTGGAAGAGTCTTTTTAGTCTCAAAATTGAATTTCCTAAGGTATTAATAGATTTTTAAGGATAGGGAAAAAACATTCTCATCTGTAACTACGATTAACCTCATTCGTAAGACTGGTAAAGAGACTTCAATCAGCAATTTGAGTTAGGTACCCAGAGAATTTACTGTTTAGCATGTCCTTTTAAAGTGTATTTTTAAAATAAAGCAGATATTACAAAGCCAGATCTGCCTTAAGTCTTATTAAAAAGCCCATACAATAAATATTTTTTTTTAAAAGACTAAACCAACTGAAGTCTCAGTACTACAGTACACTGTATGATGACTTTTTTAACCCAATGGAAGAGAGGAATTTCAAGATGGAGTTGGATTAAGGCACCTGAGCATTTTAATTCATACTTAACTTGCTTGGTTTTGCAAGTCAATTCTAATATCTTGTGATAATTGACTTTGATATCAGAGTAGTTCTTTTCCAAAACTTCCCTATCAAACTATTTCCTATAGCCAGATCACAAAATTTTCAACCGCTTTATTTGACTATGCAGT
Source organism: Psophia crepitans (assembly GCA_013399095.1). Taxonomy (NCBI): domain Eukaryota; kingdom Metazoa; phylum Chordata; class Aves; order Gruiformes; family Psophiidae; genus Psophia; species Psophia crepitans. The sequence continues at coordinate 147,103 of VWZZ01007925.1, read as the reverse complement.
GGGAATGGAAAAAATGTGAACAATAAGTACTGTAAAAATCATCATTATATTAATGAAGTTTTATTTACAGTACTCGTTTCCTCTTCCCACTCCTCCCCCCATCTCTTCCAAGAAGATATAGTGGAATAGGAAGGTTTCAGAAGGGAGTGATGAAAGCAATTACTGTGAAGAAATGCTCAGAAGATAAATATGGATGATAGAGTATTAGAAAATTACGGAAAATATAAATTCTGAAGAGAAACGAGGTAGGACATCAATGAACGCTATTAAGAAATTAGATGAGAAATATCTGTTTACGAGGTTTTGTAGCAAAACTGAATTAGCGGTCAGTGAATTTGAAAGTGGGAAGTGAGCACTGACTGAACGTTCACTACAGTATGATGGTGGGACTGTCATATACAGTTAATGAAGCCAACGCGTTATTAAATTCAAAGACTGGACACTGAAATAGCCAAAGAGAATATTATTCCCAAATTTCTAATAATATTTTGAATGCTATATTTAATGTCATGGCTTTTTGTTTAAGCCTACCTAGTTGCTAGAGGTCACCATGAGACTTAGAATGACAGTTTGATTTCCCTATGCCTTCTTACACCGGAGTTTTTACATGCCCTTTGATCATTTGGTATTGTACGTGGTACTGTGTCCAGTTTTGGGCCCCTCACCACAAGAAAGACATCGAGGCCCTGGAGCATGTCCAGAGAAAGGCAGCGAAGCTGGTGAAGGGTCTCGAGCAAAAATCTTATGAGGAGCGGCTGAGGGAACTAGGACTGTTCAGTCTGGAGAAGAGGAGGCTCAGGGGAGACCTTGTTGCCCTCTACAACTACCTGAAAGGAAATTGTGGTGAGGTGGCGGTCATCCTCTTCTCGCACATAACTAGCAATAGGACAAGTTGGAATGGCTGCAAGTTGCACCAGGGGAGGTTCAGTTTGGAGATGAGGAGAAATTTCTTCTTGGAAAGGGTGGTCGGGCATTGGAACGAGTTGCCCAGGGAGGTGGTGGAGTCACTGTCCCTGGTGGTGTTTAAGGAAAGGTTAGATGTGGTACTTAGGGACATGGTTTAGTGGGTAATAGGTGGCAGGGGGATGATTGGACTAGATGATCCTTGAGGTCTCTTCCAGCCTTAATGATTCTATGATTCAACGACAGGACACTACACTGTACATGTACAAAAGAGCAAGTGCCGGATCCTACCCCTGGGCAGGGACAGCCCTGGCTGTACAGACAGCCTGGGGAGTGAGACACTGCAGAGCAGCCGTGCTGGNTTGGGGAGTGTCCAGAGGAGGGCAACAAAGGTGGGGAAGGGTCTGGAGGGGAAGGTGTGTGAGGAGAGGCTGAAGGTCCTGGGCTTGTTCAGCCTGGAGAAGAGGAGGCTGAGGGCAGAGCTCATGGCGGCCTCCAGCTTCCTCCCGAGGGGGAGCCAAGGGGCAGGCGCTGATCTCCTCCCTCTGGGGCCCAGCGACAGAACCCCAGGGAACAGCCTGGAGCTGCCCCAGGGGAGGGTTAGAATGGAGATCAGGAGAGGGTTCTTCCCTCAGAGGGTGGTGAGTCCCTGGCACAGGCTCCCCAGGGCAGTGGTCACCGCCCCAAGCTGGGCTGAGTTCAAGCAGCGTCTGGCCAACGCTCTCAGCCATCTGCTGTGATGGGGCTGGGCCTGTGTGGTGCCAGGAGTTGGACTGATGGTCCTTATGGGTTCCTTCCAACTCGGGAGATTCCATGATTCTATGAAGTCAGATGTAGGTCTGTGGCTCTATAGCCATATTTATATAGGATTCTTTAGTAATTTTTTCTATCTAGATTTGACTGACAAACTCCAAACTTCTGTAGTTTTTCCTATTGCATGATATGGGCTCTGTGCAATTCTCTAAGGGCTGCCCAAGACTACCATGACATGTAGTTGCAATCAGAGCAAATACAATAAAAGAGAAGTTTTCCACTTCTCTTTTATGCACAGGAATCCCAGATGCTTTGCAATGCTTATGCTTCACAAAGTCGAGCAGTAGCCAGTCCTTATGGCTGAGATTTTCTGTGTAAGATAAGCAAGTATCTGACTTCACTGAAAATATGAAGAAAAGCAATTGTCAAATTCAAGGCTTTCTTGAACAGAATCAGTGGAACATAGTTGTAGGAACAAGGAGTTAGGTCAGAATGCTCAGTAAAGCCCTTCCTGTGAAAAGAGCTGTGAGGCTGTTAGTAATTAGAAGAAATCAAAACTGACTTCTCTGAAAATAGCTCGGTAAGGCATTGATTCAATGTGAGCACTTGACAACTTCCTGAAAATGTATTTCGTACAGCATGTACATCCATCTGGAGTAAATTTACTAAAATCCCTAGATGAAAAATAGCTTAACATAAGATATCTGATTCACAACTGTTTTACTTAGACTCATCAGCTTTTTAGAATTTCAACTGTGATAACTGATTTATGCCTGTAAGGACTAATCTGCACAGATGACCATCTAGTTTCTGTTACTGCAAAAAGAAAGCTATAATTACTTCAAAGTCTGTAGTGGTATCAGTATAATACATAGTTCTGGATCTTCAGATTGACACTTTATTCAGGTTCAGCCTTGTTACGGAGTAACTTGTTCTGTGTCCTCTGGGCACCTGTCAGATTCATTTTTGTATGTTCAGAATCAGAGGTGTAAGGTCCCACTGCAGGTTTAATGTGCTATTGAGGTGGAATTTTCTTTCTTTCAATTTCTACTCTCCTAGAAGCTGACTGACTTCACTAGGGTCACTAGATGCAAGGCTATGAGTGAACTAAGACGGAGGCTCGCTCATGTGTCTGTCACGTGTTCTGCCCAACTCTGTGGCTCTGAGGGCCACAAAGTTGATCCAACGGCTGGAGCACCTCTGCTACGAGGACAGGCTGAGGGAGTTGGGCTTGTTCAGCCTGGAGAAGAGAAGGTTCCAGGGAGACCTATTTGCGGCCTTCCAGTCCCTGCAGGGGCTCCAAAAAAGCTGGAGAGGGGCTGGTTCCAGGGCAGGGAGGGACAGGCCAAGGGGGATGGGTTTAAACTGAAAGTGGGGAGATTTAGAGGCACTGGAACAGGGTGCCCAGAGAAGCTGTGGAGGCCAGATCCCTGGAATAGTTCAAGACCAAGTTGGATGGGGCTTTGGGCAGCCTGGACTGGTGGGGAGTGTCCCTGCCCATGGCAGGAGGGTTGGAACTAGATGATCTTTGAGGTCTCTTCCAACCAATCATTCAATGATTCTATTCACTGTAAAATTGACAAACAGGTAGCTGGGCTGTCATTTTTACAGAAATTATCTTGTGTGTCCAAGACTCCCAGATACACACTCATTAGAATATATAACCACATCTATGGGATGTGTTAGTCCGTCTGTGAGCCTCAGAGTAAACAAACTGCATTCACAAGCAAGAATATTTAAAGGAACTTTGTTTGGGGGGAGAGCAAGGGGCGTTGAGGCAGAAATAAAATTCCTCTTAGCTATGCAATTTATCCCAAAAGATGGCCAATGTTACTGGTAAGACTAAGTGGGAGAAATTGCCTTCCTACCACTAATCTCAAAAAGAATCCTTTTAAATTGTGGAATTAAAACCAATAACAGGGGAGATAAAAGCCAGCCATTTTGTTTTAAGTTAATCTCGCAAACCTCAGAGATAAGGCTTGACAAAAGAATGTCTTAATTGGAGTCTGGCACATCCATCCTTCAGTAGCTGCGGGACTTCGTTCCTGCTTTCATTCCTTCCTGTATATTACACTTTAGAATCCCAATTACACTACTAATGTAAATTAAAATGTAAATTAATCTGTTTACCAACGCAGTTATGCAAAGCAACTCTACTTCCACTTTAATGTTCTAAAAGGAGAAGAGTTCTTTTAAATGTATTGCATATGTTATTTTTTATTATTCTGAAATAAATAAAAACTAATTAAATAAAACCTAGCTACACGGAAATCAGTGAGAAGCTGCTTCAGCAGGATACAGTTTTACCTGATGATTGACTTCAATGAGCACAGGCTGGAAAGTGATTTTTCCTCTAAATTACCTGTGTAATTGGCTTCAGTTAGCAAAGCTGTCTCATCTGCCACCATTTCTCTCCTCTAAGAATCAGTTAATTTCTCATACTCAGATTCAAAATTCAGGAACAAGATATGACTATAGGGGAAAGGATGCAGGACACATGTCAAGATTTTAAGAAAGAAATCATAGCATGGGATATAAACCAGAAAAGTTCCAGAGGTTTATCTGAAAGTAACAGTTCAAATCAAAAAGACTGTGCAGTTGTACGATATATTTAATCTTGTTCTCTAATTCCAACAGAAATCTTTGATTATAGGCAAGTTAGTTGGCAAATCCTGATGTAGAGTTAAGGGTGCTTTCACACATTAGTGAAATCTATTCACTGCCCACGCCAGACAGATGTGTATTCCCAGAGAAAGCACTTCCACGTCTCTTAAGGCTTGCTTTCTCTTCTGTCATCTCCAGGCAGATCAGATGTCACTTAAGCACACTCTGACACCTTTGTTATTAACATCAATGCCTTTTAAAGGTCTCAGTGAACTGAAAATGTTGTTACAATAGAATTCCAATCAAACTCCATTAGATTGTCCTCATCAATTAATGTTACAGTATCTTATGGATGTTTTAATTAGAAGTTACCACGAATACTAAAAATGTAAAGTGGACTCCATCTTTAACTCCAGATGTCTTCGGGTTGGTGGATTGAGCACATAAATAAAACAGTCAAGGTTGGACTTCTGAATTCAGACTTGAATTTCGTAAGAACTAGGAATTTACAGTTGCATCTGAAGACTAAGACAGTCAATTCTTCTCAGTCTGCAGATGACACTATTTTTTCATGGGACTTTTTTACATTTGACTGTTTTCATAAAATTAAAGAATTTTTGAGGCAAAAGCAAAATTGATGTCACCTTTCTTACTCAGAGGCACGTGTCTGTTCTTTCCTTCCCTTCTGAAGAATCAGGTTTCCTGGAGGTTACCTTCTCTGCATAGCTACATTCACAGGAAGCTCATGTTGGACCTTTGCTGCTCCCTGGAAGCAGTGAAACACACCAGGCAGAGCGAATGATGTGATTAACTGTTCTGGACACCTCTTTATGAGAGACAGCATTTATTGCATCCAAAGATCAATTACAAATTTAAAAGGCCTCCAAGGCTTGAATGAATTTAATAAATTAAAATGTGGTACTTACAGGTGATTTTAACAATTTGCTTCCTTGTGATCATCTTTTCAATCTTGTCAACATCTTTCTGTTGGCTTTCTTTAACATATGGATTCCAGTCAATTTCAGAAATGAAAAGACCTGTGGAAGGTGACAAATTGGGGAAAATAATAATAATTTAAAAAATAGCAATGCTCTAACGTACATAGATTTTACGTAATAAAGCCAATACTAGCAGGTGGCTGACCACGCATCCTCAGCCTGTCATGCTTATGGAGTCACTGTCTGATTAATTTTGTTTTGAAAACAATACACATTTTAAAACATAACTGCATATTCACCAGGATCAGTGAATGTTAACAATTGTGAATAATTTCCTTATTAAGGCTTTTAAATTCCTTAAATTTAATGCCCTTATTATGAGATAATTCTTTTTATCCTGCCCTTTATTAACCTATTACATTAATCAGCATCTGCACTGCTGTTCAAAATTCTCCCTTTTTGGCCTCCAAGGTAATGAGATAACCTCTGGTCTGCTCCCATTAATACTTCTTGACTTTTTAAGAGGAATTTCTGCTCAACTTCAGAATGCAAATAAATTATTTACTCAAAATACCAAGGATCTACCCATCTTTTAAACAGTGGCCCTCTATCTCCAGTCTTCCAGTAGTTCACAGGCAGAACTTTGCTCCTGAAAGTTTGTATTTGTAGAAGTGAGCAAACATTTCTCCACCAAATGAAGCACATCTCTGTATTTCATGTTATGATAGGCTAATCATGGATATTTAGTGTGAGATATTAATATGATTTTTCCATTATACAGGGATATAAAATATTCCTTTGGAACTCCAAATTTCTTCCATAGGCTTGCTATCGTGTAAGAGCAGTGCACAGTAGAACAAGGAATACTGTGGACTGCCTTCTTCCCATTTAAAATGTACTGTGCGTTTAGGCAAACAGTATGTAATTAACCAAGCCGGAATTTATGTACACTGTGGGACTTAAACAGCTATTCCAAAGTGGCATCGCTGTACTCTTTTAACTCCTGTCTTTGCATTAATCATGCTCTTATTTAATACTGATCAATTTAACAAGCTTCATAAAAACCCCCTCACATTTATAGTCAAAGAAAGATCTGAAGTACTCTTTCACATTTTGTCTGTAGCGTACTATGGGGTTTGCCATGTTCAATAATTTGGAAAAAAAAGTTTAAATAACTCTGATCTGACCTCATATTATTGATCAATAGTTGTAAATTAAACAACTAAACTACAGACACTAGTATTAATTGTATTTAATGTCAGGTTTAGGGTATTTCTTTCCTGTTGGAATTCTTTAATGCCAAAATTTTAATTTTATTAAAACTTGGGGTATATTTGTATTACATGAATTTGTGTTACTAAGCAGAAATTCTAAGCAAAGTGAAAGTGTTGTGTATATATGGGGAGTCACAGATGCCAAATAATTATGTCTGCGCACCTGGACCACTGATGTTTCTGTTATCATCGTTGCAAATCATTACCCAAGCATTGTCTGTATATTTCTATGTCTATGTGTTCTTTCTAATAGGTCATTGTTTTTACAGACTGAACTGTTCAAGATCCTAGAAGGAGGACATCTGTGCGATGAGGTTATGTGCACAGAACTTTACTTAGGCGATCAGCAGATCTCAGCTAGAAGGTTCTTAGTAATAAAAAACACCTTTAAAACCCTCACAACCAAACAAGCCAAATAGGATTGGAACAAGTACAATCCCAAAAGTGCAAGCACAAGATGAAAGCAGATGACTTGAAAGTCCAAGCACGGCATGATACCAAGCCTGAGGGCTATAAACATAAATTGCAAATATTTACTGACCGAACATACATAAAATAGCTAAGAAATCTTGTACATAATTTTTTAACTTTAAGCAGCCCATCTTAGAAAATGTACAGAAGTGACGTCAAGCAGACAGCATGAACAGGAGGAAACCTGGATCTATGGGCCGAGGCAACTGTAAGAGGTTTAACAAGGCCAAGTGTCATGTTCTGCCCTTGGGTCACACCAACCCCAGGCAGCGCTATGGGCTGGGGGCACAGTGGCTGGAAAGGGCCTGGAGGGAAAGGGCCCGGATGAGAAGGACCTGGGGGTGCTGGGTGGCAGCGGCTGAACACGAGCCAGCAGTGTGCCCAGGTGGCCAAGGGGGCCAACAGCATTCTGGCTGGTATCAGGGATGGAGTGGTCAGCAGGACCAGAGTAGTGACCGTCCCCCTGCACGGGGCTCTGGTGAGGCCGCACCTCGAGTGCTGTGTCCAGTTTTGGGCCCCTTAGTACCAGAAGGACATTGAGGGGCTGGAGCGTGTCCAGACAAGGGCAACAGAGCTGGTGAAGGTCTGGAGCACCAGTCTGATGGGAGCGGCTGAGG